>JAIZAY010001982.1:0-12137 GCA_029531755.1 Holothuria leucospilota | reverse complement strand
TGTTTGCTAGGCCCCCCAGAAATTGAGTGTGTCCTAATAAAATTTTTAAGAATTAAGGGCGGCGATCATGCAATGCCTTAGTCCTCAGTAAAGGCCCGTGTATATAGCCGGTCGCCGATAGCTCCCTATCAGGGGCGTCAATCCGTATTCAAATGTGGGGGGTGGGGGCGGGGGACATACATGACTTAGCACAAATTAATCCCTTTGGTTTTGAATAGGGGTGTCTTCCTATATGCACTTTCCTTTCCCCCCGCCCCCCCCCCCCTTATGATGACTGACGCCCTATTCTAATAACAGGCCCGTAGCCAGGAATTCTGATATAGGGGGACACCGACACCTCATAGAGGGGCACCGAAGAAGATTATGTTTGTTGTCTGTCGGTAGTACCACCACAGGACAGGGCTGTAGCTATTGCTAGTCAAGTTGCCACCAACAGCCTACGAGTCCACAGTCCCGAGTCTCCGATGCTCCAAGGTCACTGAGAGCTCAAGTCCGAGTCCAAGTCCAAGTCCGAGCGGCTCGAATAGCTCCAAGTCTCAAGTCACCGAAGCTCCACAAGGCATAGCTCTTCGAGTCAACACAGATGTCCGCAAGTCAAAGTCAATCCCCCCCCCCAAAATAGTGAAAACAATAGTTATGAAGCTTATAATAGTACAGTATTTTCCATGGGCTGTTTTCTGCTGGCTGAGGGTACTTGAGGCCCTTTGTCTGAAAGCCTTAAGCACTTAGCTCAAAAATGCTTAAGAACAAACTGGCAACAAATTAGAAAAACCTCACTATTGGCGACAAACTGAATGAAATGACCTTATAGTAAGAAAGAATAGCTTGATCAATATTATATAGACTTCACAAATTGCAGTACACTAAACACTGCCCAGCTTATGATTATTAATATCCTTCATCGACCTAACACATGCGTTTAAAACACATAAGAAATATGTAATAAAATTGCTATAGCCCGTTTAGGTTTAAGAGAAGCCTTGCATGTCAGTAGTCCCTGCTATTGCGACACAATCACGACTTCGCTCTTGCCTAAATTGAATCCTATCGTAATCACACCTAATCTCAGCACCCACCACCTCCCATCCCCCCACAAAAACCAAAAATTATAGTCAAAAACCAGTGCCTTGCTCCCGCAGATTTTCAAGAGAGTGGGGCGGCTACGCTACATGCCAAAAGAGCGACCTAGGCAATGGCTGAATCATGTCACTTAAACGTGGCTTATGTAGATGGCACTCCGCACCCTGAAGATGCTGTACTTTTTGACAGCTATCTTACTCAGTATACATAGGTAAAATTTTAACAAATTAATCGAATTACTTTTGTATTAAGAAATATGCTACCGATACGGCATGCATTTGAAAAAAAGCAGTAGGGCATCATATAGTCAACTTCAAGTTTTTTCGGACCGACGAGTAGCGAGAGCTATGGGTCGGGGCTGCAGCCAGGTAATTATGATAAAGCGGGCGCTTTTTCAGCGGGCGGCATTTCCACTCAAGGCGGGACCCGAACAACCTAAAACCAAAAACCCTCTCTGGAGCATATGTAGTGACGACATAGACTACCATGCCATACCAGCAACCTCACTTCTCAACTCACCATCATTTACACAAAAGGCACAGATGACCACATATACACACACATAAAAGAGTCAAGGCTATTATCATAATGGTATGCACATGCATGCAGCAATTTCATCCTGATGCCGACCCCGCACCCCCTAAAAACTGATATCACAGACCAGAATTAAGTAGAGTTTCTAAAGAGTTCTGATCAAGGAACTGAGAAATGCCTTCCTAAAGCTAACATATGATTCCATAGGCCGACAAGTAACCATAACCTACAGCCCTCTACAGTGGACCTACTACATCAAAGAAAACTATCCGGGAACTTTATTTCAAGCACCATACACATTTACTTCCTGGGAGAATTGTGCAAATAAAAATAATAGTGTATGAAGGAAAAACCATGGCTGGAACTGATGGACTAGCACATTCAAGTCCCAAGCCAAAGTCGCTAGATCCAAGAGTAGCCCGAGTCCGAGTCCAAGTGTCAAGTCCACATGGAGAGCGCGAGTCCAAGCACAAAGTCAGGTCGTCCAAAAAAGAAAAAGGCCTCCCTCGCGGGACTTAAGTGCCCGCCGATCTGAGAGTTCAGTCCGGACTCCGAGGTCATCCAGCCCTGCCACGAGGCATCTACAGTTTCTTTTGACGCGAACTACAGGGGATATCTGAAGCTATACCACACATAGCATAAAGGTATTGGTTTTTTACCGTAGTGCACATACGCGCGCCGAAGCGCGCGAAAATTTCACCCTTACTTGATCCGGAAATTCGCTTCCCATCCGCTATGACAATACCAGATGACGTAGAAAATCTGCACAAGTGAGCCGCGAAAACAACACTACAATCACGATATATCTTCAGCCTCACTCAGCAAGCGCAGGTGAAAGCCGCGTTAAGTCGAAGTACTTTGCGAAAAGCGAGGCCGGGAGCAGGAAGGCGTAGCCATTAGGCATAGGGACCTTGTGGTCTCCATGATGTATCCAGTATGATTTTGTTAGTGATCCAGAGGGAAATTCCCCGAATATGATGGCGAAATAACAATATAGGGCAACACTACGTAAGCATGGCGCTTTGAGCAGGACTTTAGCAATGACAGTGTGAGAGCCCCCCCACTTTCTTCACAGTTCACACTTCGGAATGGTCAATTTATCGTATTTCTACTTTGAACGAAATTTTACATGAACAAAAACAATGAGAAAAAGTAAATTTTGGAATAAAGTTTTGGTACGAGTAAATGCTAAGCTTCAAACCGTATAAGGCTGATATAGTCGCTTCGCGGATTTAGTGAATGTATACTCAAGGGCCCTTGCGTCTTTTTCTTTTTTTTTATTTTCTTTTCTTTTTTTTGATCTTTTTTTTTTGTTTTGATGCCATATTGGCTATGTATGGCTCTGTATTCCCAGCGGCCGGGTGTGTTTTTTTCATGGCCGAGCATCGTGTGTTTGTGGTTGTTTTTTTGTTCGGCTCACTAGATTACTACATGCGAAGCCCCTTGATCGCCCCGGGGCGGATCTAACTTTGAGACTTCACCTAGCTTTGGCTGGAAGAAGATATCACTTAGAATTTTTTGTACTAATAATGATAGTACGTATATAGTACATGATATTACTTAACGCTTGTGAAAGAATTGACGCGCGAAGCGCGACCGAATATTTTGCAGGAAAATTATTTACCACGATTTAAAACACTGGCATACAGAGGCTCACGACTAAGCGGGTTGGCAGCGAAAATGATAAGCCCGACGAAGCTGGACCCAAGCTCCCCATACGAGAAAGCTCCAGCAACACGAAAAGCCCAGTACAGAAAGCAATGGTGTTAAAGATTGGATACCCAGAACGAGAAATTTTGCGGCGACCGGCGAAAATTATGGGGTTCGGAAAGAACAAATGAAAAACATTGTGACCGGAGATGGTTCTACATTAAGCGAAGTTCAGAAAAAATCTGGGTTTCTGCTGGAAGCAATCTGCCTAAAGACTTCCCAATGTCTCCCGCACTACAGTTACTCCTTGCAAAACTGGACTGTATAAGCCCCTCCTTGTGCCAGACACAAACCTAGCCTCTGTCCGAAGATGTCTTTACCTTTGTACGACAGAGTTACCCTCCTCCTGCTTGCCGGAAACATCTAAGCAAGGAAACATTGGCTGTTACCTTCTGGCTGTAGCCCCTACTCCCCCTGGAAATCGCTAAGCCCAGGAAAGCCTCTGGCACAAAGATTGAAGTTCATGCATCAAACTAGCTTAACTGTAAACTTTAAAATCTTGCTACCAAATCCGGTATCACAGTAATTATCGTCAGGCACACCAAAGAATCAGAGACGTCTTCGCGATTTTCAAGGGTTCGTATGAATAGCCACGACGCGCTACCTTAGCTGTTCCGCTTCCATGGCGAACAACAACGAGGGATACAATCGGGGCATGAGTCAAGGCGAACAACATTCAGCAGCTCATACTTAAGTCTAGACGCGAGTTCATTAATAAATAAGGCCAGCTCGCCAAGCCTCTATGTTTTCCAAGGCGGAAGCGACGCATTATGTGCAACTGCCGTATGAGATTTGGTAAGAGTTTGATGTACCAGTCGTCCGCGGTGTTCTCTAGAGCAGATTAACGTTAAGAGGATACGACGCTAATAACGCAGAAGGTCAACAACAGAGATAATGGTTTGGCGACAGCGTGTTCAAGCAACAATAATTACAGGATCGAGCAATTTCACTCGGTCACTCTTGCTTTCGACGACATTGTGAGCAGCTCCCCATAATAAAACAATTAAATAGTAAGATATGTAGCAACTGTGCTTAGAAAGATCATAGAGTGACATATAATTAAACACTTTGTTACCAAAAGGACTTTGATGCCGACGCGAGATCCGTCTTAGCCTCAGCATGCTAGTCAGTGTTTAGACTTCAATGGTTAGGCGAGCGCGTTAGGACTACTTTCAACATCGCGGAAAATAGGCACTACGTAAATAAAGTGCGGGGATTAACAAACGGCAGAAAAGCCTTCGACAAAGGCCTATTATGATAGCCGACGCGATAATCAGTATGTGCACCATCAGCATGCAGCCAGTGTTAAGCTTCCATGGTTGAGCAGACGCCTGTAGGATACTTTCAACATCGAAATCGAGCTTACTAAATAAAGTGACGTTTCGATATACACAATAAAAAAATGATAAAAAAATAACCCCTGTGTGTGAACGACAAGAAAAGAAAGACATAACACAAGCGTCTCACGAGCCGCAGAAAGAAGGTGAGCCAACATCTGTTATCCTGAAAATCATCAACTCGCTACTGGAAGCATGAAGGCGTACACAAAACCCTCCCACGCACCACACGGTTCCTTGCTTAAGGGCATATCCTGTTAGCGCGAATACGAAGACGCCCCTTCATCTCATAGATCTGCTACACAGAAGTGTAGTGTGGTTAACACCCTCCGCGGTCTCGCCCAGTCTACTGGTGTGTTTGTGAGACTTGATCGCTTTATCAAAGAGCATTCACTTCGATCAGAGCCAAGTGAGAAGAATTTATGCTTAGCTCGCCTAACCAAAATGTATTTGGGGGTGATGAAGTGTCTTTTCCATCTGTCTTTAGCAAACAAACCACGACGCTGCTGAGCGATGTCGACTGTTCGCGAGCGGGATGCCCCCTTTCCACCACCCCTGGACATTGAGACACTCTATACAGTTTTATACAATATATGATTATCAGGATTGTTAGAGAGTCTGAATCTTAAGAATCTTCCCGATCGTAAGAGAAAGCAGGCATGCCGAACGTTTTCCATAGATTCAGTTTTGTAGTTTTTTTACGGGAGATCACACCTGAGACACACGAAAGACACTAATATGCCGGCTAGCTAATTGTGGAACCTCGCCCTACATTTATAAATTAAGCCCAAAATATCTAAGAAACGGAAGTGTATATAAACTGTATGCGCGACGAAAATTTGCTGCATTTTAGAAACAAAAATGCTATACAGAAGAACAAAATACGTTCATTATTAAACTCCTTTCGGGATCATTTTTGCGTACAAATCGACTTCGGCTCCAGTACTGTTTAATACCAGCCGGCCACCGTCGTACATGTACTAAAATTTTATATTTCGATCGATTTGTCGTAATATAGGGGGCATCCAGTGGCTCCGCACGGGGCGGAACGAACCCCCCCCTCGCTGCCTCCCGGCCCTCGCGCTACGGGTCCTGTTCTAATTAAGAATTATCATTTCAAAGTTCAACTATCGACCATACACTGAGATCTGCTAGGTGAAATAACATTTTTACCATGCTCCCCAAAATAGCTGAAACCACGCTTTGCAGCGTGGATTCATTTGTCGCGAGATCATGGACCCGACCAAGCGACCCGTTGCTAGGATGACATGCTTTAGGGCGGGTCGTGCAAGCGTGACCTGTCCCCAAAATTCCGTATCTGGCTCTGCGATGTTTTTTCCAACTGAGATGGAGACGTGGTAAATTGCACTTGGTTTATGAGAGCTATGCGTACTTTGCTATACAGTCAGTGGCGGATCCTTCCTAATTTGTCATCTACATAAAATGTACCTGGGGGTAGAGGCGGGGTCTTTGTTAGATTTCAATGGTTCGCTTCAGATGCCAAAATGGTGCTATCTTTGGGGATATTTTCATGGAGCTAGATCCTATATGGCTGGAAAATGTCCATAATTTAGTGAATTCTATTTATCCCGGACTGGCTAGATGTTGTTTACTATACTGCAGTGGGGCGCGTTAAATTGCCACCTTTTACTATGCCCCCATGACGTCTCTGTATACAGCAAGTAGGGAGATCCTTCCTTGTTCACTATATAAAAGTAGTCATCCTCGCGGATGGGGTCTAAGGGAGAGAAATTTTTTGTTAATTATTTTTAAGGTTGCTTAGATGCAAAATGGTGCCTATCTTATGGCGATATTGTTTGCCCGAGCTGATCCGTAGATTATAACAAAGTTGTGAAGCGACTAGCAAGGGCGCTTTTCAGAATGCCCTTTTAAAGTCGTAAGTGTATTAAACAATCACCATCACTATACCGATAAATGGTATCGGCGAAGCCTCTTTAAAAATTTGCGAAAAATGTTTGTAACGCGCAACAAAGTACTTTCAAACCTTCCACAGCATGCCTACAAATTAAGACTGAATGCAGTAGCGATACCCAGGATTTGTATTCAAGGGGGCGGTGCCATGCAGTAAGTTGTGTAGAATGCCGGCCCCTGGGGGAGGTGAGTCCCCCTCCCCTTTGAACATATTGAAAAAATAAGGTTGTTTTTTTTTTTGATTCTTACATGCAATATGGTGCCCAAAAATATGCTACCCTTTGAAGATAAAATTAAATGCTTCCTGTGCTTAAAAAATTTACGGTATTTCTAGGAACTTAAAAAAAATCGGATAAATTGAAGGGGCATCGGCCGAACTGCCCCTCCCCCCATCCGCGACACGAACTGCCATTGAATGATACCCCATCACTTGATGAGCAACAGGGCCCCCCTTCAGATGTTTGGAGATGTATGTCTAGTTTTAGGAGCAGTGTTGCTGCATCAGAATAGTTCCATGTATTTAACTTTTTTAATGGTACCTGAGAAGGAGTGCAAACCTGTGAACCTCTTCATCTGGCCGCCGCGAAGCGCGCCAGAAATTTTGTCATACTATAGTAAGATTCTCCACTTGACGAAATCCTGCCATTCAGTATATCTGCATTCGAAGACACGTAACAATTGCCCAACAAACCTAGATTACACTCAAAAGACCAGTGCAAATAGAGCCACCGAGACACTACTCTTCTTACGCAAATGTGTGGGGGAGGGGTGATTTGATATTGTGTCCCCCACCCATCGAAATGGTGGCGGCCGGACTAATAAGTACCCCTTGCATTGCCCCCTCTAGGGAATCTGACGACCCATGCTCTCCGATACACGGTCCTTACTCCTAGACTCATTGAAAACCCGGGGTCTTTGCGACCAGCCACTAGCTGCCATAGGTCGAAATTGATTTTACTTACTTCACAGTTATTAGCCAAAGTTAAGCGCATCTAAAGTACTTAATAAAACTGCCACGATAATAACTTTATCACTTTCCATGTCTTACATCTTACTTTGACACCAGTTTGTTTTTGCATCACCTCTGAAAAGTTGAGAAAAAAAGTTGAAACTTTGAATCAAAATCATCAACTTTAGCCACTTCCGTTAAAATTTACTGCTAGCCCTTAACGAAATTGTTGTTGACATCAGAAATGCCGTGCTTACGATGCGATAACATTGTGACGTCACGCCACAACATTTTGATTCATACATACGCATGGCAATTGCTACCTGCAAACGTTCTAATTCTGACAGTAAAGATAAAAGTTCTATTAGACATACTGTTAGTAAACAAAGTTCCAAAGATACGCACACCAGTAAATTTTACGGCGCCCCCCGACCCCAAGTTCCTTGATTTACAGTTCATTATGTTTAGGCACTTTCCAGAAATTCTCAGTGTCCATTAACAAAATTCAGACTGCCAATTATAATACCTGTAAAAGCATCTGGAGAAGAAAAGTTCCTGGTATTGCGTATAATTAGAGATTTTCTTTTCAAAATTTGGACTGTGAGAAGAAAGAGCAATGTCAACTGTTACACAGATCTCGGCCGAGCGCCGAGATCCCGCTAATTTCCAATCGGTCGGAAGTAATGCGACTGTGTCATAGTGAGAAGTAGGCAGAACGACCACAGTCCTTTACTATGTGTGAGGCACTAAGTAATGCCCCCATTTGGATACCATAGGTCCCCCTAAAAATATTCATCCTAACTATGCCCCGTAGCACCTTGAGTCGCCGCAGACCACACAATTTCGTGGAAGAAAATTCTATCAGTGCCCGACGACGCACAAGATCTGAGGCGAAGGGCGTCTACGGTGGTGGAGACCTGAACCATATCAGAGCCGCGAAATTTTTGACTTTTTCGCCCAGGATAAATTTCTGGTCCGCACCTTTTACTAACCAAAAAATATAATATAACATCTTCAAAAACGATTGTCATAAAAATTATTAGGGTGCACGCCAGCCCTACAGTGCCCTATTTCGGCAGCCCGTGCCCACCGCTCGGTCCTGAAAGAACGTAAGCTGGCCGTTGGGCCTGGAGAGCGGGAGGGTACGGTCAGGTTCTTCCCCAGAACGGATGGGAAAGGGAAGACTGCTATAGCTAATTACAACCTGCCAGCCTAACCCTTACCGTAATTCCCTAGGACAATTTTTTTCATTTTATGTTTAATTGCACGCCTCATCTGGTCTCTGATCTATGGGCTATAGCCGAATGAAAGGTTTGCAAAACAAGTACATGAGCAGTGGGACGGACGTGGATGCGACTTTAGCCAAGCAGACAGAGATAGAGTCTCGACCCAGGCCCAGTTTCTAGCCAGCAAAGGTGTTCAAGGGACGTAATACAGGTTGATATTTTTCAGTCAGAAGGCTATCTTCTCAGGGCGATGATTTATGCTTTTATCTCTAGCCCGGAATGATTGCATTTTTACTGGCCGTAGGATGCCTCCATATCATGAAGCGGCCGGCGGACTGCATGCGGGACTGGGAATTCGACAGGGCATCAGACAGACTGGCGTAAGCCAGCGGTCGGCCAGAGGAGCAGGGCTGCTCCCCCACAGAAATTATGAGGTCGACGCGCATGCCGGCGATGTCGAAATAGGAAGGAGACGAAACAAAAAAAAAAAAAAAAAATTTCTCAAAAATCAAAAAAACGGGCCGAAGATGAGTGAAGGGGCGCGAAGTAGGTGGGGCGGAGTCGTACGGGTGTGCCTGTAGCGCATGTAGAGCTGCCGCGAACGGGCGGAGTCAATGGCCAGGGGCATGCAGTGCCACCCCCCCATGAAAATTTTTTGAAAATTTTAAAATGAATCCCAAACAAGGCACGATATAAGCTATCAGTATTCTGTAAGGGGTAGGGGCGGTGAGGGTGATGCCTTACCTTCACCTGATGTGAGAGATCTTATTTAAGACATTTTCTATCAACAAATGCTTTTCTCAAACTATCAGAATTTTTTCGCAAATCCTTCGCACAAACTTTTTTTTATCAAATTTTTTTTTTTCGCGCGACCTCCGCCCCCCCGCGCTTCAAACCTTACCTCTGTGTTTACTCTATTATTCCAATATTCTTCTCGGATAGCAACTCCCGCGAGACAAGCACCACAGCAGCAAAAGTTGAATAGCTGTTCCACGATCCCATAATAACAGGCTACACAGACTGGCTTTTTGAGTGGCATATAGCGTTTGTTTAAGCTCGCATTTTGAAAGTGTCTCGATGACCAGATTTATGAATGCAGGTTTTGTCATTGGAAATCTCATTTAATGAAAAATTTCGCGCGCTTCTGCGCGCATGCTATACGCGTTTGCCCACTCCATCTTGTATGACCATTATTAACATAAGAATACAGCTGAACTATAACTCACAACATCCTGCATGACGCGGCCTATAGCATCAATATGCTCGATCTTTCAATCTAAGTTAGTTTGCAAGCATGCTTAGCCGCAAAGTTGAAATTATCGCCTGATTTAGTATGATTTATAACATGCAAAAATTTTTACCGAGCGCTTTGCGAACGGTAGGGGGGGGCTGGGTTGGCGTGGGTCAGGCGGGGGGGGTGCCGAACAGCCATTAATAGGTATAGATGGCAGACACGCTAGCCAAGGGGTGCGTGAGGGCGGTGAATGGGGGGTCGCCCGGATCCGCCCCCTCGAGCATATTTTGAATTTTTTTTTTTCCAATGTTTTTTTACTTCAATATTGCCTAGTGTTTCTCCTATTTATATGCACTGCTAAAATAGGCTTAGGCGATAGTGCCATTTCCAGCGATCATGCGGAGCAACTTTGGACCAAAATTTTCTTGACGCTTTGCGTGTCCAACCCATGGAGGCGCAAAGCGATGACTAGGAATTTGTCTTATGGGGTTCGCCCCCCTGACAACATATATTCGGGTATAAGGCCTTGATAAAGATGGTGATTTTTAATACACTTACGACAAAAAGCAATTCTGCAACATGCCTTTATAAGTACCATCTCACCTCTTATTAAGCAGTATACCTATCCAGCGGAGGTCTAATATCACCTTCCATGCACCAATAGTCTACCTACCCGCCCGTTCTCCCATTGCTGGCAAGCCGCTACATCTGGATTTTCGTTCCAAAATTTTAGTAAAAATACGATAGTTGTAAAGTGCTCTAAAACTCTATATTATCATTTCGGATGTCACGTAATAAGCATTATCGTCGTTGCTCCACTTCTATGTACTTTATCTAGAGCTTTCGGAAGGAACTTATACAGGTATCTGCCAGCCTTATATGCTCTTTTATAATGCATAATGAAAGGGAGGAAAAATTTCCAGTTATATTCAAACAATGTTTCTGTGGACTCCACGCACGTATTTTTGGATAAAAAAACACTGCAAATAGAAGGCGGTAAAAGTAGCCAAAAGGGGGGGGGCCAGGTCTTCAGGAGGGTTGTGACATAACGTATTATTCTCTTAGACAACATGCCTCTCCTTTGTCACCTAACCAAAAAATTAGAATTCACTAGATTATGGACATTTTCCGGCTATATATCTATCAGCTCCAAAAATATTCCAAAAGATAGCACCATTTTGCATTTAAGAAAAAACCTTAAATAAGCAAAAAAAGTTCTCCAAAGGGAAGGTTGACACTCCCTCCCCTTTAGACCCCCTCCCACAGGAACACGCGGCCACCTTTATGTAGTGAACAAAGGAAAAATCCTCACTGCTGTATTCAAAGCCGACAGGCGCAGAAAAAAACGAATATTTAAGCGTCGCCACTCAGTTGGATAAAAACCATCCAGCCAGTCGGAAAAATTAGAATTCACTAAACTATGGACATTTTCAGCCAATACAGGTATGTGATCAGCTCAAAAAAAATATCATAAAGGTAGCGACCATTTTGCATCTAAGCAACTTTAAATTGGCAAACAACCCACCCACCCACATTTCTCAAGGGATACGGCGGTACCACACCCCTCCACTCTAGACACCTCCCCCAGGACGGCACCTAGCTTAGTGCTGCAGTGGGACACATGACAAAGGAAGGATCCCCCACTGTGTATACGAACGTCCCCCCCAAACCCCCCCGCCCCCCCATAGGGAGCACACGGAACAAAACGCATTTTTGGTGGCAGACTTGGAGGGTTAACTGACGTTGCCATTACGACATCCATCTGTTGTGCCCCCCCAATCACACCAAAAAGTCTGGCGGCCGCCACTGCCTGTAGGGCCCGGGCACATGGGAAATGGCTTCACAAGTGTGATCTTTCTAGGGTATTAAAAACTAAGGAAGGAAAAGATTAAACAGAACAATTAAACAAAGTAATCGGGAAGGTGTGAAATTGTCGTTGATTCGAGGTTTCGATTGGCCATAGGCCTACATGCGCCCTAGTTGTTTAGACGCATTTGAAAAAACAAACACGAGTATGCGAGTATCAGAGTATGTCACAAGGATGTCATAGCTTCTGGAAACAAGTTGTTCCGGATCTTTTCTCCTTTCTTCAACCGACCAGAGGATGCCTTGGGGACTAAACTCTAACCTTTTTT
>JAIZAY010002305.1:0-10077 GCA_029531755.1 Holothuria leucospilota | reverse complement strand
TCCCTAAAAACTTTTTGGCATTAATTAAGGCAAAATTTTTTTAAAACCCAAATTAAAATTCATTTCCAAAAGGGCGTTTAAAAACCTTCGGGAAGGGGGGGGTGGTGATTCACCCCATGGGGGAAAGGGATTAAGGGGGGGGCCCCCCCCCTTTAAAATTTAAAATTTATTATTAATAATTTTGGGCAAAATACTGGAAATTTAAAAAATTTTGGGGGGTTTTTTTTTTCCCGAAGGGGGGGGGTTTCCCCAAAAACGGACATTTTCCCCCCACCAATTTTTTGCAAAAAAAAAAAGACCTCCCCCCCCCTTTTGGGGATGCAAAAGAGAGGGTGTTTTTTGGTTCCCTTTAAAATTATTTAATGAAGTTTAAAAAAGGGCCCTTTTTTTTTTTTTTAAAAAAAAATTTTTTTTGGGGGGTCTGGTTCACCCAAATCTTCATTCTTGGAAAACAAAAATTTTTTTCCCCTTTAATTAAAAATTTGTATTTTTAAGGGCAAAAAAATTTTTTTGGAAAAACCTTTTTAATTTTTAAGTTGAAAATTTTTTTTTAAATTTAAATTTTTTTTTTATTTTTTTGTTTTGGGGGGGGTGGGCGGTAAGTTTCCCACCCTTTAAAAAAAATTTTGTTTTTTTCCTTGTTAAAAAGGTACTCTTGAAAAATAAATTTTAATTAAATTTAAAAAAAAATTGGAAAATTTTCCCCCCCCAAAATTTTTTTTCCCAAAAAGGGGGGGACCCCCCCCCAACCCCCCCAAAAAACCGTTTTGGTTTTTAGCTTAACCCCCCTTTTTTAAATTCCTTTAAAGGGGGGGGGGTGAATTTTCCCTTAACAAAAAAATTTTCCCCTTTTAGGGCAAACCCGCTTTCGTCAATCCCGACCATTTTTTCCATTTCCAACTGTTGGGGATAAAAAGTTCCCTTTTAAAGGGGGGGGAAATTTAAACCCCCCAAAAAAAAAATCCCCCTTTTTTTTAAACAGAGATCACGTTTCAGAGGGCAAAGGGTCATGGAAAATAGAGGTGTGGCAAGGATTTTTAGGGGAATTAAATCCCGTTGAAAAAGAGCCATAATCCCAGGTCAAATTAGGTTTCTATTAAAGGGGATAATAAAGTAAATTTAAAATAAGCCCCCTCCCGACCGGCTTTCCCCCTGCTCCAATTTGGTAAACCCCCCTGAACTGACCCCCCAAAATCAAGAAAAAAAATTTTAATTTTTAAGCCAAAACAGGTTTATACAGCCAAGAAAAAGATGGTATGGGCAAATGCAAAAAGTCTGAGCATTGAGGTGGCTAAAGGCAAGGGGAAATTTGATTTCCTTTTGAAGATTATTAGTTTTATCAAGGGAGGAGAGGGCAGTGCCGTCAGACACATTAAGTCATTTCAGAAGTACACCATTGATCTCATTAAAAACTATACTCGTCAAAAGTCCCAGATGTAAGTAATGCAGCAATGTAAAAGCTATTGTTACAACAGATGACATCTAAATTGCTGAGTAATAATTGAAAAAACTTGGGTATATGGAGGTTGTCTTTTCATATCAAGGAATTAATCATTTTGTTGTCAAATATGGGAAAAACAACGTTGATCGGTATCTACCATTCAAAGTATGAAGTAAAATAAGGCAAACAAAAAAATTGGGCAATGTTTTTGGGGAAAACAAAAAGTA
The DNA here is from genome assembly GCA_029531755.1 of Holothuria leucospilota. NCBI lineage: Eukaryota > Metazoa > Echinodermata > Holothuroidea > Aspidochirotida > Holothuriidae > Holothuria > Holothuria leucospilota. Next base: position 8,409 of record JAIZAY010002305.1, on the reverse strand, counting down.
AATATTCCCGAGTGGTTCTACGCCCCATCTGAAAGTAAAAGTCAAAAAAGCGCAAGTTGGGATGAGGGAACTATCCCTTTAAAGATTTTTTGTTTTCAGGTAGAAAAATGCACTTGAGAAATATGTTTGGCCTAGCTTTTTGTGGGAAAGGTTTTTTGGGGGAGGGGGGATGGGGGACTACCGGATTTTTTTGAATATTGTTTTTACGGGGAAAAATTTTTTTCCCCTTCATCCACAACTGAAAAATTTTTGACTTTTCTTATTCCCCTCTGTGAACAAGTTTTTAACCCCAAACCGGTACCATTACATGAAAGTGACTTCAGCTAGTTCACTGGCAGGACTATGTAAAGTTATAATTTATCCGCGCGGGAAAGATAGGCGGAATAAGAGGGTCTTTTGGGAATTAGGAAAAAAATGGGGATTATTTTTCAACATGGCTATGAAAAAGTGTTCTTTTTAAAAAAAATACAAATTTTTTACCTAATTAGTGCACGTGTTGATAAGGGGAAAACCGGGATGATAGGGGGGAAAGGGGGGTTCCGGACTCGGGGGGGGGGGGGAGGGGGATGAGTAGTTCTAGATCGGGGTAGGGGGAGGGTCTGAATAAAAAGGTGTCTTCTCCGCTTGAAATTTTTGTAAGTTAGCTTTTTAAGAATTGTTGCTACATATTTATTTTTTAAGTCAACTCTGGTTGAAAAAATTTTTTCTGTTTTTAAAAAATAAAAAACTAGACGCGACGAGTAGGCAGATGGGGGAAACCCCAAAAGGGCTTTGCCAAAAATTCAAAATGGGGGTTTTTGTTTTAAATTTACAAAAAAAACCCCTTACCTTTTTTAAATACAAAAAATGCAAAAACCGTCGACGACATTTTTTGAGTGAAGCTCCTCCTTGTTAAAAGATTTTAAAACCTTAAAACATTTCCCACAGAAAAATTGGGTTTAGGGTATCAAGGAAATAAAAAAACAGAAAACCTTCCCAGTCCCAAAAAAGTTTTTCATTAAAAAAAATTAAAAGGGGGGCCCCCTCAAAGCGGGGAAAAAAAATCCTCTTTTTAAAACCCCCCCCAAAAATTTAAAAATTTCAGGTGGGTCTTTAAAACTTTTAAAAATTTTAAAATTGTAAAAAAAACCCACATTTTAAAAAAGGGTTCCTATTTCCCAAAAAAAAAAAACCCTTTTCTCCCCCAAAAAAAAAAAAAAAAAGGGGTGGTAAGGGAAAAAAAAAAAGGGAAACCCCACAAGGGGGAAAAAAGAAAAAAAAAAACTGAACCCCCACAAAAAAAAAAAAGGGCCCCTACCATTAGGGCCGCCAAAAAAATTTAAAGAAAACGGAAAATTAAAATAAAAAAGGGAAAACTTGGGGCCAAACCCATTTTTTTTTTTTTTTTTTTAAAAAAAACCCTGGTTTTTGCCCCCAAAGGGAAGGGGGAATTTTTGGGCGTTTTTTTCCCCCACCTTTTTTAAAAACACCCACGAATGTTTTAAAAAAAATCTTTAAATGTTCACTTTTTACCAAAAAAGGGTTTCCTACAAGTGGGTTTTTTAAAACCCCGTTCTTGGCCTTTTTGGGTCAGTTTCCCCCTTTTAAACTTTGAATTGCCCTTTTGTTTCAAGGGGTTTTTTCCCCCCTTTTAAAATTTTACCCGAAAATGGGGGAAAAATAAAACCCTTTAACAACCCCCCTTTTAAAAAAAAAAATGTCACCGCTTTTTTCCCCCCTTTTCCCCAAAAACCAATTCCCCAAGGGATTTTTTTTCCCAAACCAGTCACCCCTAAACCCCGGGGGGAAAAGGGAAACCCCTCAAAAAAATATCCCTTAAAAAACCCAACCAAATTTTTCAGAAAATCCTTTAAAAAAACCCCCGGGGTTTCTAAAAAAGGGGGAAAAAAATTAATGGAAAAATTTGGGGGGTTTTTTTTCTTGGGGGTATTTGAGGTTTTTAAAAATATACAAAAGATTTTTCTTTTTTAAAAAAAATTTGGGTTCCCCTAAAAAACTTTAATCCCCTTTTATAAAATTAAAAAGGTTTTAAAAATTTTTTTAATTTTTCCCAAACCCCGGGAAAACAAAAGAAAGGGGGTTTCTAAATTTAAATTACGGGTGGGGCCCAAAAAAAGGGAATGGGGGGGAAAAAAAAAATTTTGTTAAGCCTATAAAAAAAGGGGAAAATTTTACATTAATTTTAAAAGCAAATTTTTGGGCCCCCCAAAAATTTTTTGGGAAACTCACACCAGTTTTAGTATTTTTGGGCCCAAAAACTTTAAAGGAAAAGGGTTTTTGGGCTTTTGGGCCAATTTAAAAGGAGGCCCCAGCTTGGGGTTTTTGGTAAGGGGTATAAATTTGGGTTTTTTTTTGGGGTCCGTTTTCCCTCATAAGGAAATTTCCGAAGGGACTCAGGGCAAAAAAAAAAGGGGGTTTAGAAGTACACCCACGGCCCTTTTTTCCCATGGTTACCCCCAAAAACCAATTTTTTTTTTTAAACCGGAAAACCCCTTGGGGCTTTTCAAGAAAATTTTTTGGCTGGGCAGGGGGTAATTTTTTATCCTTTATTTTTAAAAGGGGTTTTTCCCTATTAAAATTCGATTTTGGGGGTTTTGGGAGGAAAAAATTTTTTGGGGGAAATTTATTTTAGTTACAAACTTTTTTTTTTTTTTAAATCGGGGGCCCCCGGGCTGTTTAAAATTTTCCCTAAATGGAAAAATTTAAAAAACTATTTTTCCCCTTTTTTTTTTTTGGAAAAAGGGGAAAAAATTTTTGGGCCAAAAAAGCCGATTTAAAGAAAATTTCCCGGGCTTTTTATTTTTTTTTTAAAAAAAGGTTTTTTTTAAACTTTTTCAACAGCAATAAAATTTTTTCCCCCTCCCCCCCCGTTCCCAAATTGGGCCCAAAAAAAAAAACCAACCTTCCCCTTTTTTTGGGGGGGAAAAAGTTTGAACATAAACATCCCTCATAATTTTTTAACCTTGAAAAAAAATTTAAGGGGTTTTTTAACATTTTTTTTAAATTTTTTCCAAACCCTTTTACCTTTTGCTCCTTAGAAAAGGCAATAGGAACTTTTAAAAGTTTTCCCGGGGGGGCCCCTTGTGGTTTTTAAAAATTTTTTTTTTCCCTTTTTTTCATTACTGGGAAAAAAAAAATTTTGGGGAAGCATCTCCAAATTTAAATGGGAATTTTGTTGGGTTTGAGGCCCGGGGGCCAAATTTTTTGCTTTTCATTCTTTTTTGGCTTTTTTAATTTGTTTCCCAGATTTTGGAAGACCCAGTTTTTTTAAATGCCCGGGGGGGAAAAAAAAGGGAAAAAAAAATTTAAACCCCCCCCGAAATTCTGTTTAATTTTTTAAAACCTCTTTTGACTTTGGCTTGTTCAGTATAATTTTCAAAATTTTGGTTTGGGCTTTTTAAAGTAGAGAGGGAATGGGCCCCTGATTTGGGAAAGTGTTAAAATTTGCCCCTAGTTGACAGAGGGTTTTCCATATTGCCAAAGTAAACCTTTGTTAATACCCTGAAGTTAACCCTTTTATTTCCACCAGTCTTGTGAAAATTTAAAATATTTCCCGAACATTTTATGCTGATAAGAGTTTTCCAGTTTTTTAGGATCCCCCTAGTATTTTGCATTATTTATCAATTGCAGCGGGTTAATTAAAGATTGAAAAACCCACGGGATTAACAACAGAATAGTTTGGCAGCTTTCAGGTATTTCGAGATAAGACAAGTCATGGCCAGTTGGGAGCAGAGAAATGCCCCGTTGAAAGAAGGCTTTCCCAACCATTTGTACATCATTTTTTGAACCAACCTTAAAATGTTTGTGTGAATATAAAGTGTACAAAAATGGACGTTTTAAGGTAATGCCCACAATGCTGCCAATTTCCCATTATAAATAGGGCAATTGAAAAACAAAAAGTCCCTAAAATATCATAGTAAAAAATCACATACAAAACTCAGGCCAAATTTGTTGTGGTCAACTTTCACCTTGTTATATTAAGGCCTTTCACGACCATAAGTAACTTGGTAGATTTTGAAAGCTTTTCTAAAAATTTGTCTCACCCAACAAAAAAGTAGTGCTTTATACTCGTTTGGGGATCCAAATTTTGTCCAAAATGATTAACCAACTTTGTTCCGGTTTTTAACACAAACTCCATGACATCCTTCAATTAACTAAAAACCTCAATGGATGCTACTAAAGACTCGGAAATTTGTAACTAGCAAAAAATTTGTGCCGGGTGTCTTGTTAAATTTTTAGAACATCTATTTCAGCAATTAATAGAAACTATCAGTGAAAGCACTTTTCTGTCCACTTGTCCCAAACTTTTAAAAGGGGGTTCGAAAATGGGGGGAAAACCCTCCCCCCTAAAGTAACCTCATCTGTACAAAACCGATACAAAACTTCTTGGTACAATCCCGTGCTTTCCGTATCAAAATTCGGCTCCTCAACTGCAAACACACAACCCCAAAAAGGGGTCTTCGTTTTACCCCAACACGGCTAGTAACAACCTGCGGCTAAACTCGCAAATTTAAATCCCCTAATCTGGCCCGCACTAAGTCAAGGTTAAAGACAACATAAGGAGGGGCTGCACTTTACAAGGCACCCGAAACATAATTAACTGTCCCAAGGGAAACGTTTTCCATGGCGGGGTAAGCCTTTACCCCTTTACGAAACGGTCTAAAGAACGGAAAAACAGTTCATTACCGCAGAAGGTCAAAAGACGCACTTTTACACGGTTGTCTCAATAATAAGTGTTTGCAATGACATAAGTCCCATGCAACTTTGAAACTCGTGGTAAATGGGCTTCATTATCGACGGATGGGTAATTTGCCCCCTGGAACCTTGAACAATTATGTCAGTTTACAAGAGAAGTATGTGAATGACAAGTCAGAAAAATTTCTAGTTTCTCACGTTTTGAAAGTGTGAATGGAATTTCCCAAAACCAATCTGCTATTCAATTAATATGCACCCCACTAATGAGTGTACATTCCCTAAATTCTAACAAACTGAGGTCATGGCGAATGAGGTGGGGGGAAAATAGCAAAATTTCGCTGTTGCTAAATGCAACTTTAAATAATTTGGGTTTAAATTAAACGAAATTTGCCATTGAAAATTTGTACTTAATCCCCTCAACAAAATGGTGGACCAATAGCATTAATCAAAATGAAAAAGATTAAAGGTTTAAATATAACTCTGTTTTAAGGAGACCAATACCTCATGTACACTTGAGTACAATGATGATTGTACCCTGCACATATATTAACATGTCGATATCGTCCCATGTAACACACATTTTCAAGTGAAATGCCCACCGCTAAATCTAATATGGGCCCTCTACTAAGTCTGTAAGGCCCTCTATTAAGGCTGATACAAAAAAATCCTGAAATTTCTATGTTTTTCTGTTTAGCTCTCATCCAATGACATTTTAAGACAATGACGTGTTCATACTTCCACAAAATTGTGAATATTCCAGAGATAACGGGGAATTACCAATGGTCTTCTACTGAGTCGTTCCCCCAGCACCCCAACAGTCCTTCCAGGGAACTGGTCCCTGGACGAAATCCCACTCCCTGGGGTTCCAATTAGTCATTTCAACATGAAAACCCTTTACAGGGACTATTTACTGAGAGCTGGTGGGAAAGGCCCCGAATTCCCTATCAAAATGTGTGACCGCATTAAATAATTAATAAACCCTGTTTTGCACCAAAAGTGCATTTGTACGTCATTGATCTGCGCAGTACATAAGAACAACGCAAACAAACACATAATGATCCCATTCCAAAATACAAACACACACAAGCCGAACCCTCCCCCCCCCCCCCGCCCACCAACCACATTCCCCATAAAAAAGTCCCAACATAAAAGCTTTTTTTCCCATACAAGAAGAGCAGGACATTAAGTTTTAAATTAGTTACCCCCCACAAAGTATAACTATGATTAATTTCTAAAAGCATAATTGAAGTACCAAAGGTTAAAAAGCATATCAAATTCTCACATGATAAGGGCAATGTGCGGTTTACCATTTGTAGCATGGATTACAAAACATGGGTTGATACTGTAAAAAGGGGAGGGAGGGGGTGGGAGGTGATCGCAAAAAATGAGAAAGAATGTAATAGCATAAAGTGAGTCAAACGAATCATAAATGAAAACCTTTCCGATTGAAGTTAAATTCAATAGACAATTACTTACCTAAATTAAAAGGAAAATTTTGGGTTTGGGGTTAGAAAGTTTCAACTTAAAACACCATGATTTATAAATATAAAATGATAATCAAATCAGTTGTCCCCAATATTTAAAAAAATAAGGATGATAGGATAACCAAAATCAGTTTGTTGGCCATTATTTATAAATGTAGGATAATGAATATTCAAAATCAGCATGTTGGTTAACATTATTAACAGAAATAAGGTTCTCACGGAAAAGTTCCTTTCTTGCAGCTCATAATTAATTTGTTCATCCAGACTTTCAATATTTGAAATGATGCAACATCCATAACTCTTTAAATGTGTAACATGGGGAGCAGAAGTTGGGGGTACACAGCTCCTGGATTGAAGACAAAATAAAAAAAAAATTCCCACATTCACTTGAAGGCCACTAATTAACTCGGCGTTTGTCAAAATTGTTATCCAGGGTTAAAAAATTCTTGCAGAAGCATGTGATTGAAGTTATTGGCATGTTGTAACCTAGGTTGAACCCAGAAAAATTTGCTAATAATATAGGCTGCCAACGGGGCACGGGGGTCATTCCCCTTTACCAGAGGTCCCCCTAAATGAAGGTTTCTGGACTGGAATCCCTTTTCTAAAATTTCAAACCTATATAAAAAAATTTAAATCTAATCATACCCCAAAGGCTACCCCCCTTTGTTCCCCAGGAAAATTATTCTTACCCATTCTTAGTCTAAAATCGAACAAGATTTCAGTACAGGGGAATTCAGTCCCGTAAAAATTCAACTTAGTGACCCTTTTGGGGAGGGGATGTACAGGTTTTCTTTACCCGGTCCCTGTTCAAGTACTAAGGTGTTTTTTCTTTTTAAATTTTGGGACTGAACTTTTAAAAATTTTAAGTGGGGTATTGTATACATGTGGACCTTTATATCAAAATAATTTTTTTGGGGCTTGTGAGTTTTTTAAATACTGGACATTTACGGGGACCTCTGATAACCCTATACTTTCCCAAGATTCACTTCACTTATGCCCAATTTCTTAAGAAGGTCTTTTATTCCCCGGGGGCCTTTTTAAGGGAAACCCCAAAGGCTGGTGGGAAATTGCAAATATAAAAAACTGATTCCAAAGGCACCATAAAAATGCAGGCATATCCACTTTAAAAGCTGTGTAAATTAAAAAAATTTGCAGTTTTGTTAGCGGGGCCCGAAGGGGCGGGGGGTGGGGATGGGGCCCGTGTTACTTTTTTCCCGTGAATAAATTTAATAAAATTGTTCAATATGAAGTAATTAACTGCAAGTATTCAAAACATATGGAATAGTTCAAATGGGCGGGGAAGGGGCCCGTTTTTAATGTCTCCCCCAAACTCCCTTTTTTGAGCCCAATAGGTTTACTTTTACAAAAAGAAGAACAACAGCCTTTTTTCCCCTTGTCTGGAATTTTGAAACTTTTTATGGGTTGGGGTACACAGTTGTGGTTGATCCAGCGTGATATTTTGTTAGCATGCAGTCGAGGGCCATAAGCTGCGTACCCTTACAAGAAAGGTGTGTCAACCTGTGTCTGTAACCATGCGTGATCATGCTTTAAAAAAACAAAAAAAATAAACGGGTTTTTTTTTGGGGTGACAACCTGCGTTTTTGGGAAAAAACGCTTGGACAAGGTTTGCCACGGATTTGAAACAGGGGGTTTACACATTTTTTTGACTATATTTTTAAACCAAGTTTTGTCTCAGGGGAAAATTTTGGTAACATTGGTTTTAATTTCCCCCCACAATTTTTCAGGGTTAAAACCCGCCTCAAACCTGTGGCAAATCGCCCAAAAATGTGGCAAAATTTGGCAAACCCCGACCAACCGTGTCAATTCAAGGGGGAAAACCCCAGGTTTTCATGCAAAATACGGATTACCCTTAGCAGAAAAACTTTAAAAACCCGGGGATTTGGAAAAAAACGCCCCACTTTTTTTGTAAGGAATTAACTCTCTTTCCTTTTCCCAAAATGATACAAACTTGAATACAAACCTTTTTATAAAGCAAAACTAAATATCTTAAAATATTTTTCCCAATTAAACGTTTTTTTCGCATGCTTTACTCAAAAAAGCCCATGCTTGGCTACATTTTATGTGCTAAAACTCAATGAGGGTTTTTTACGGAACTTTTTTAAAATTTAAACAAATTACCCTTTCCCTTTTCCTTTTTTGAAAATCTAAATTTTTTTTTCTTCTTTAAATTTTTTTAAAAACTAAAAGTAGAGATAGTTTAGATGCAAAT
>JAIZAY010002308.1:0-10064 GCA_029531755.1 Holothuria leucospilota | reverse complement strand
TTTATTTGACCCTGGGGACACCTAAGACCTCTGACCTTCACAAAACAAAAACAATTCTCAAAATAATACATCCACCAGAAAAACTGAATGATCCAATCTTGAGATATTGATAGAAAACTTTATGGAATTTGATACTCAGGTCCCCAGATGACCTTTGACACATCCCAAATGTGAGTGTTCTTTCCATCAACATGGGCATTCACGTATTAAATATTAAATGTATACTTGTTTCCTACCTTGTAATAGTGAAGAATCTTTCCCGTTGACCCCAGTGACCCAAGATGACATTTGAACTCTACCAAAACAAATGGACTTCTTCTTTCACCATGGGGTATCCACACACTAAGTATGAAAACTGTCTATGCTTCCTACTTTAGAGATATTGTGTTGCAGGAGGTTGACCCTTAGTGACCCAGATGACCTCTGACCTCCACTAAAACAATAAGGAATTTACACTTACCACTGAGCAAATCAAATACTAAATATGAAGTGCATCCATGCCTCGATCCTACCTTGAAAAACTGTATCATCAATGTTTTCAGAGTCAGAACACTGGTGACCTCAGATGTCACAGTGTGTACTTCCCTTTTGTCGCATGACCTTTGACCTAGGTCGCCATGTCAATCATACATTTTGGCAGTGTTAGACATCTTTACCATGTCTAAAGATTTATGTCAGTGGGATGTTTCCTCTTGGATATACAGACCAGAATGCAAAAATGCCTTGTGGTGTCCATGATTCATGTATTATGGAATGACAGTAGTATGAAATGGCTGCAAACTTTTTAAGGCAGACCCCAATGACCCCAAATGACCTTTGACCTCCACCGAAAGCAATAGGGTTCTTCCTCTCACCAGTAGGCATCTACATACTAAGTTCTAAATTTATACAAACTTCCTAGCCAAGATATCATGTTACCAGGGTTTTCAGGGTCTGATGCCCCCTGACCCAGATGACCTTTGACCTCCACCAAAAACAATAACATTCTTTGCCTTACCATAACTCATCTACATACTATGTACAAAATTTATCCATGCTTCCTACATCAAGATATCGTGTTAACAAGGTTTTCAGAGTTTGACCTCAGGTGACCCCAAACGACCTTTGACCTCCACCAAAACAATAGGGTTCTTTCACTTCACATAATGCATCTTATCATACTAACTATGAAATTCATCTAAGCTTTCTACCTTGAGATATTGTGGGTCATTCTCTGTCAACTCAACAAATTTCCCAAAAATCATGGCTGGGTACCATCTCAGATTTGGCTGAAATTCATTACACTTATAGCTATACTAGTCTATGGAACACACAGAAAAAATTAGGTCAAAATTCCATTCGGTCTTTGAGTTACAGCTCTTTGAACTTTGCTCCCGACCCCTAAACAAGCACTCGTGAGATGCGAAAGTGTGATTTTGGCCATTTTGGGGACCTAATATCTTCAAAATGGAGAAAGATACAAGGCTTAAAATACATATGTGGGGTAATTTATAGCCATATTTTATGAATTTGGCATTAAAAACAGTGTATCTCTCTTCATTTGGGAGATAATGGTCCCTGAACATTGCTTTTCGTTTTGTGCGTCTGTGAATTTTTCAATTTTCAATCCCCTGTCACTCCATGAGTTTGCACATAAAAGATGCCATATTTCAGTCAAACATTATATGGGTAGATGTGAAAGCTTACATGGAGTAACAGGCCACTGGTATATTCAATGGTGAAATTATGGGGGGTCAAACATGGGTCCACAGAAAAAATGCGAAAAAATTGCCCTTTTTCGAGCTGACCTTTGACCCTGTCTCTGACCTTCTATAATAATAAAATTTTTACCAGTTACTCCTCTTTATCTATTCTACTGTTGGTATGAGTTTCGTTTTGGTGTCTTGTTTACCTTAAGAGTTATGGATCAATATATGATGCACTTCTTTTCCAGCATTTGCACTTTTTTCAATCTTTGAACCCTTATAATTTCCAAAGTTCATCTCAGAAAAGTGTCATACCACAGTTACCTATTCTATGACTAAGCCTTTAAAGCTTGAAAAAGTTACAGGCTTCTAGTGTTTCAAATGGTGAAATTATGGGGGATCAAAAAGTGGTCTGGTCAAAGCAAAAAGTCCAAAATCTTTACCATTTCCAACTTGACCTTTGACCTCCAATGCATGCAACCATACAAAAATTATCTTAAGAACTGTGCAGTATCTATTTCACTTCTAAAAAGAGTACTGATTTGACTCCTTCTATATAGAAATTACACTGCATGACATATAAACGATCAACAATCAATAGCCTATACCAATACTGTAGCTTTCTACTGTGTTCCGAATATATTCAGATCATGTCCTTGTTACCATCGACAAGTAGAAAATAGCACAACTGTCACTGAGGTGATAGTTTGCAGTGGTATATTCTAATGTAAAAGCATTAGTACAGTAGACCAAGCTATTAGTAAGTTTTATTTGTGAAGGAAAAACCCCTTTTGTGTAGTGGGGTGGTGGGGGGAAAGTAAAAAATATTTACAGTTCCCAATGAAAACAGGTCTATTAAGAAAACATAATGAAAAACATAGGGTATATACATGTGAAGGTATTAGTACAGGCTTTTGATTGTTGATTTTTTTATATGTCATGCAGTGAAATTTCTATATGGGAGTCAAATCAAAACCCCTTTTTAGAAATAAAAATAGATACCCCAGGGTTTCTTAAGATAATTTTTGAAAGGGGTTGTGCTTTGGGGTTTAAAAAGGTAAAGTTGGAAAGGGTTTAAAGATTTTGGATTTTTTGTTTTGGGACCAAAACCATTTTTTGAGCCCCCTTTAATTTCACATTTGAAACACTAAAAAGCCTTAACTTTTTTCAAGTTTTAAAAGGGTTTTAGTAATAAAATAGGAAAACTTGGTATGCCCACTTTTCTGAGATTGAACTTTGGAAATTAAAAAGGGTTCAAAGATTAAAAAAAGTGCAAAACGTTTTAAAAAAAGTGCATCATATATTGATCCAAAAATTTTAAAGAAAACCCAAGGGACCCCCCAAAACAAAACTAATCCCAAAACAGTGGGAGTGGGAAAAAAAGAGGCGTAACGGGAAAAAAAAATTTTATTTTTATAGAAGGTCAGGGGACAGGGTAAAAGGCAGCTTGAAAAAGGGAATTTTTTTCACTTTTTTTTGTGGACCATGTTTAAACCCCCATAATTTCACCTTTTTGAATAAAACCAGGGCCCCTGTTACCCCAATGTAAGCTTTCACATCTACCCATATAATGTTTGACTAAAATAGGGCATTTTTTTGTGAAAAAACCTCAGGGAGTAAAGGGGGTTTAAAAAAATTGAAAAATTCACGGGGACCCCACAAAAGGAAAAGCAATGTTCGGGCCCATTATCTCCCAAAGGGAAGAAAAGATACCCCTGTTTTTAAAATTTCCAAATTCAAAAAAAATAATGGCAAAAATTTAAACCCCACATTTTGAAAAAATTTTTTAAAACCCTTTGGGATCTTCTCCATTTTGAAGATATTAGGGCCCCCAAAAAAAAAAAGGGCCCAAAAAAATCACCCCTTTCGCATCCAGGTGTTGTTTAGGGGCCCGGGAGCAAATTTCCCAAAGAGCGAAACCCTCAAAAAACCAAAAGGGAAATTTTTGACCTAATTTTTTCTGTGTGTTCCATAGACTAGTATAGCTTATTGTAATGAATTTCAGCCAAATCTGAGGGGGTACCCAAAAAAACCCATTTGTTGATTTGGCCCGAAAAAATGACCTTGTTAAAAAGGGTTTTTCAAAAGTTTGCCCTCTGGTGACCCCAAATGACCTTGCCCTCCCCCAAAAAACAAAAGGGTTTTTCCCCCTTCCCATAATGCCCCTACATACTAAGTAAAAATTTTATCCAAGCTTTCTACCTTGAGATATTGTTTTTAACAAGGTTTTCATATTTTGCCCAGTGCCCCCAAAAAAACCCTTTTGACCCCCACCAAAAAAATGGGGTTTCTTTCACTTCACAAAATCCCATCTAAAAAATAACTATAAAATTTCCATCTAATTTTTACCCTGAGATATTGTGTTAAAAAGGGTTTTCAAAATTTGACCTCGGGTTTTAAACCCCAAATGCCCTTTGACCTCCACAAAAAAAAAAATGGGGTTTCTTCCTTTTACCAAAAACGCAAGAGTTTTAAGTATGAAAATTATCCAAGCCTTCTACTTGAGATTTTCGTGTTAGAAGGTTTCAGAGTTTGACCCCCGGTGACCCAAAGGGCCCCAACGACCCCACCACAAACAACGGGGTTTTCTTTTCTTACATAAACATTACATAAAAAAATATAAAATTCACCAAGTTTTCTACCTTTGAGTTTGTGATAACAAGGTTTCAGCTTTTTGCCCCCGGGGGGGGAACCCAGATGAACTTTAAACCCCCAAACCAAAAAAAAATTTGGGGTTCTTTCTTTCCCATGACACCTTTCCATACAAATTAGAAATTCACCAAGCTTTCTCCCTTGAGATATCATGTTAAAAAGGTTTTCAGAGTTTGACCCCGGGGGCCCCCCAAAGACCATTGACCTCCACCACAAAAAATAGGGTTCTTTCTTTTTCACATAACGTTTCTACAAAAAAATAGGAAAATTTCATCCAAGCTTTCCCCTTTGGATATTTTTGGTTTAAAAGGTATAAAGTTTTTGACCCTGGTGACCCCGGGGGAATGATTTTTGCCCTCCCCCAAAAAACAATAGGGTTCTTTCTTTCCCCATGACACCTTTCCATACTAAGTAGGGAAATTCACCCAAAGTTTCTCCCTTTGAGATACAGGGAAAAAAGGTTTTTCAGGTTTGAAAAACCCCTGTGACCCCAGAGCCCTTCGACCCCACCAAAAAATAGGGTTTTTCCTCAAATAGGGGGCTTTCTATGTATCAATTTTTTGAAAAAGCATTTCCCCCCTTCTTGGGGATATAGTTTTAACCCGAGCAAAGTGTCCCCAAAAACACAAAACATCCCAACACATGCCAAAACAGTTCCCCATATTTTTCTCTTATTTTCCAAACCCCCCAAAAAAAAAAGTGTTTTCCAAAAATTTTTGGACCTTAAACATTGACCATAGACCTTTAGTAACTTGGGAAAATACTTTTAAAAGGGTTCCCGTGGGCAATGACTGTTCCAAAATTTGCCATGTATAGCTCAACGACCCAAAAGGGCCACAAACTTTATTTTTCTAATGAAATGAAAGACAATAAGCTAAAAGGGTTTTCTCCACACACATAAAAAAAAGTATTTTTAAACCTTTTTTGGGGGCTACACAACTTTTGAAGAAAGGGATCATACAGAGTTGGACCCTTACATAAGGGGTTTATGAAAAAAGGGTTTTCATAATTATTCAACTGTCTGAGAGGGAGGGTGGAAAAGGGGGGGAAGGGTTTGGGAAGGGGGGGGCTCACATTGAAATTTAAAGGGGGAAGCCAAAGCCAATTTAAATGTTTGGGTTCTGTGGATGGTGGGGGGGGATGGGGTGGATTTAAAGACCCCTTTGGGAGGGAAGATGATGCAATGTCACCTGCCCACACAAAACTGGGGAAAAGCATTAGGCATTAACAGATAGTGTATCCTTTGAAAACTGAACCAAAAATGTGAATTTTAACCCCTCTCAATTTTTTGGCGCAATTTTTGAAACCCCAAATTACTTCAAAATTTGTATTTCCCCCTTTTTGAAGAGGGGGAGGGAGTAAGGCTACAGTCATAGAGCACCCCCCCCTTAAATAAAAGTGTTGGATTGGTGATGTCCAACCCGGGTTGGGGGTGTCTTTGCTCATTTTGCCTGTTCATAAAAAAGCTCTTGGGTTTTTTTAGTCACTTGCATACACAAAAAGGTGTATTACAGTGCAGAAAAGTCAAAGAAAATCAATACTTTTTTAAAACCAAGTGGGGAAAGGGGAACCCAAAAAAATATTTCCCCACCAATCAAGTGGGAAAAAAAAAATTGCCAGTATCTATGCACAATAAGTTTGAGCCCTTTTCATGAAAAAAGGGGTTTGGGAAAGTGATGGTTAAAAAAATAAAATTTTTCCCAAACCCTTTATCAAAAGGGTTTTACCAAGAGAAACATCCCCCCTTTTTCACCTTGAGGCACCAAAAAAAAAGGTAGGCAGTTTTAAAACATAGGGACAAAATGAAAAAAACCAAAATAATAAAAAAAACTATGAATAAATTTTAAATTTTTAATGTATGCCCTTTTTTAAAATATGGGAAACCCGGGAAACCCATTTCAAAAAGGAATATTAGAACAAAATTTATACATTATGATGAAAGAGACCCTTTTTTTTTTTGTAAAATCCTTTTTAGGGCAACAAACATGTGCAGAGAAGTTTAAATTTTAAAAATTACAGAAATGACAGAGAGGGTGAAAGTTTTTCAAGTTGTTTTGCTCAAGTAAATTTACCCCGATCACAACAGCAATTAATAAACCTTTTCAGTTTTCTCAAAACATAAACACATGACCTTGAATTTTTGGGAAAGAACTTTCTATTTTGTATCTTTCAACATGGGAAAAGATATCCCTTAAAATGTTTTTGGCCATCTGTGCTTCCTGCAACATAGCAACATTTAACTATTCATTGGACCCCGCAAAACCCAAAAATGTTGGCTTTTTGTTTTCATTAGATGGTTTGGGGGCAGTTGCACCGGGGGCCTTAGTTTTGATTGTGGCCAGGTTTTTAGGCCCAAAGGTGGGGGTCCATTTTGCAACGAAAAGGTTTATCCCGAAGTTACAATTTCCCCTTTCCCTTTTAAACCTGGGATTTTCCCCTAATCCTTTGCTTCTTTGGGGGGGCGGGCATGGGGTTGCCAAAAGTTTTGTTGCCTTTTAAAATTTTTGCTTTTTAAATCTGCAAAGACAAAAGATTTCCTTGGATTAAGGGGTAAAAAGTAACAGACATTTAAAATTTAAAAGGGAAACCATAAGTAAAGTCATCTGTAAGGTCCTTTCTGTGATATAAATTTAATCAAGAAATTTCCCATTTTGGGACATACCCCCCCTTTACCCGATTTTAAAAAAATTTGGGGGCCCGATAAACCAAACTAATGTGGTAGAACTTTGGGCACACCAAAAATATCGCCCTTTTACCGTAATGGGGAAACCTTTTAAAATTTAAAGCCATAAACAACTATATGTTTTGGGAACTTTACATCCCCAATAGGTGTACTTTTGTTTCATGGGCAGGGGCAAAATTTTTATCTTTCAAATCTTTTCCAAAATACGGAACCCCAACAAATTCAGGGGTAGTTGGGGAAACCAAATTTCTCAAAAAAAGGGGTGTCTTCCCCCTGAAATTTTGGGAAGAGAAAACAGTCCCAAACCCCCTTTTTGGAAACTTTCCCCCTTTTTAAAAAACACCCTTTTATCACGGGAATTTTATCCCCATGCCATGGGATCCAACATAAACACTTCTTGAGGGAATTTTTTATGAATTTTTGAATTCTGATGAAGTTCAAGAAAGTGCAAATCATTCCAACAGATACAAAAAACCCCTTTAAACAGGCTTGGGGGGGAGGGGGTGAAAGGAAAGTTTTTGGAAACAAAATGTCCAAAAATAAAAACCCCCCCCGAATAACCCACAAAAACTTTAGAGGAAAGCTGGGAAGAAAGGAATAGGGGTGTATTTTGGTCAAAAAAAATCACCCAATTAACCACCCCAACAGGTACTTTTGGGAAATTTTCCCATCTAATTTTAGTTGAACCCCTTACAAGAAAAGACCGGGTTAAATTATTATGGGTTAATTTGTTTTTTTAAAAGGATATTTCCCAAAAAGAAATAGGGGTACTTGGCTCCATTTGATTTTAACCCAAACCCTATGACCTTTCAGGGGTTTCGAATTCCGATGGAAACCTAAGGAAATTTTTTTGAAAACATGTTTAAAACCCTAAGCCATTTTCGGAAAAGTGTTTTTTTTGTTTTTTTGTTTCTCGTTTTAGGTTTTCTCCCCCACCCCCTTGTTTTTTGGGGTTAGTCCTTAAAACCCAATAAAATGTCATTCCCCCTTCATTTATTAATTAAAAACATGGGAATTACATTTGAAGGGACTTCCCTTTAAATTTGGGCCTAAAATCTAAAAATTTAAAAATAAATTTTTTTAGAGGGTTAAAAAAAAATCATTTGGGCCCAAATCCCAATTATTTTGCTTATTCCATTTCTGAGATATTAAAGTTTAAAAATTTTTTCATTAAAAACCAAAAAGTTCCCTTGTGCAATAATTTTGAATTCTTGGTTTTACAACTCACATTAAACCCCCTTTTTTTTTTTTAAAATAAAAAATTTTTTATATCCCTGACCGGTTTCCCGTTTTTTTTCATGGGCATGCTGTAAAAGAGGGGGGCTTATATAGTCAAGTCACCCCCAAAACAGTAAGAAAAGCATCCCCCTTTTGGCACAAGGTGCGGTGGCTTCAAGAAAAACAAAGAAATACAAAGATTGTAATTTGAATGTACAACAATGACATCACAAAAATTTTTGCACAATTTACCCTTTTTTAAATTTTGAAAGGGGAATAAACTTCAACATTTTTTATCTCAGCTTAAGAAAGTCCTGTGAAAATGGGGAAATTTGGCCCCTTGGAAATTCAGTTTTTTGTCTGTAATATATATTTTTAATTTTCAACCTTTTGGTACCCCTTTAATCAAATAAAGCAAGGTATTGAAGTGAGCTGTTTTTTTAAAAGGTTTCCCCCCCCATTTGATGTTTATTTTCCTGGGAAATGGTAAAAGTTTGGAAAAAGTTCCAGCCCAGGGAGACTCCCATGAGGCCCAAAAATCAAATCTGAAATATTTTTTTTATTCGTAGACCCGAGTTTCAGTAGCAGGATTTCCCTTTGGGATTCTTTTTGTGAGGTGGCCATGCACTCACAGATTTTTTGGCCCCCACCCCACTTGCTTTAACCCCGTCAAGTGTATGTCCCGTTACGCTGCTTCCAGAAGGGACCCTTAAAAGGGATATTGAGCAAGTTTACCCTTTGGTTTTCAGCCGCGCAAGCCAGGTAAAAAATTAAACACCAAACCCCCGACAATTTCTCAGATAACTGCCCACCTACACTGTACAGTGTAGAAATCCCAAGTGAAAAGCTCCCTCCCCGTGGGCCAAAGCTATGCCGTACCATTTTTTCCCAAATGGGGCAAGTACCCCCTCACACCCCCTAAAACTCAGGGAAACCCTGGTAGTTACGTAGTTCAACGGTTTTTAAAAATGGGGATGCATTGGGATAAGGGTTTACTGGGTGCTGTTTAGTCGGTTCCCTTTTAAAACTTTTATCACAAGAATGACGTGTGGTGATGGGGATATATTTCCCAATTTATGGATTACCTGTTGCATTTTTTTTTTTTTTTTTATTTTTTTCAAATCCCCCCAGTATTTAGCTTTTAAAAAAGATTTAAATGGCCCTACTTACTGTTGTGTAAACCCCTGGTGGGAAAGATGGTTCTTCACCCGGGGGCCTTTTTCCCCCTCTGACAAAGCAACCCTACTAGTAGGACCCAAATTTGGGTTAATGTTCAAACAAACTGGATAATACTCATACAGTTTAAAAGTTTTAAATCCCGTAGAATTTTTTTTTACGATCGCGGAAAACCGCGCAAATTCGCCAAATTTCGCCCCAAATTCACACAAAACGCACACGCGATTTTTAACGAAATTTCCCTACAAATCCCAAAGCATACAAAACGCCCCACCCTGACCACAAAAATTTGTGGGGCAATTTAAGAGGGGAATGGAATTTGGGTTTTCGGGTAAATTTAAAAAGGTTTGAATTTTTGAAGCCGTTTTACAAAAAGTCGCGGCAACAGAAATAATATTTTTGGGACCTGGGCAAATTTGAACAAGCCGTTGAAATAAAAATTTTCAAAACTTAAGGGAGATAAAGGGTTGCAGCTTGTATTTTTGATATAACACAGTTGTTAAAAACCCCCTTGCCGGTATTTTTGCCCGGGAAATAAAGAAAAACCCCCTACCAAAGCAAACCGAGGGAATGTGAATAAATACGGTACAAAAGAAATTCGTCAGTTTAAGCTGGGGGGGAGGAAAGAAGGGGCGATAAGGCCTCCACTG
>JAIZAY010002272.1:0-10452 GCA_029531755.1 Holothuria leucospilota | reverse complement strand
ACATGTTAATGTTAAAGGTAGCCATTAGTGCGATGGGATATATAACAAAGAACATGAGAAAAATCGTCTGTTGAATAAACATACGAAATAGTAAACGATGCATGATGGTTTCCTCTGATCCTTTAACTAGCAATCAATCTAACGATTACAGCTAACGCCGATCTGTGAACGTCTTTTCTAAAGATAAATAATTTCAATCTCTCTTTTCAAAAATATCGAAAATTGCAGGAGCTAAAACTTCATTGAAGGGAATCCATGTTGCTGTAGATATATTCACATCGATGTCAGATTTCAAGTTTCCACAATCTTCTCACAGATTACCGACATACTTTCACATGTAAATCAAGATCTTATCAACTATATGAACAAGATGATTGTTGCCACTCGTTTTGTCAACAGGAACCGAAGGTATGTATCATTTGTACGCTGTATTTGATATTTACATTATGGAACAATAGGGAGTGGATGACATAACCTATAGCTATCGATGATTGGTCCAAAAGAATCACATGTCAATTTCATGCAGTGTTATTTCTATTTAATAAACATGAGCTAATCTTGTGGGTCAAGAACGAAAGCAGCGATATAATATTCATAGGAGTGTTTCAACATGGTTGTGTGTAGTCATTTTGGTAATTGTGTAAAATGTGAGTAGCCTGTACTTCTGCTTCCACAATTTCAGTAACCCAATGACATCAAACCTGCTTCCTTCAAGTTCACTTTTTGTAGAAAATGTGATATTTTCTATTTTAATACCTCGAAAACCGAACGGCGCGGAGGAGGGGGAGGGGGTGACTGAAAGTTTCAACCAGAATACTTAAGTTCTCGCTCAATATATCAAAGTTAAATCAGGGTCTTGGGCATTCTTTTAATTTAATTGATCAACTCATAAGGATTAAAAACTGCCATGCAAGAAAATAGCTCATCGTTATTACAAGTGTAAGATGTTTTTACTTTCATTTTTAAAGATAGGAAATAACTTTAGAGTGGATATCATTTTCATCACAGATGCGGATCCAGAAATATTCTAGGCGGTCTAACATGGGTAATGTCAAATTGGTTGGCGCGGAGCGAACAAGAAAATTTTTGACAAAATAGACCTCCCAAATCGCCGGAAATAGCACTCCCCATGTTTTATTTTTGTATTTTCTGCTTCATATAATTTCATATCTTAACTCTCAACATTAATTTTTCCACAAGTGCCTTACTACAATGCATCATGTTCTGTGATGTGTTTTTTTCCCATTCTGAAGGGTGGCTCGTAAATTGAAACCAGTTTTTTATGCGCCGTGCGTTTATATACAGCGAGTGGGAATCCTTCCTTTGGTCGCAGCTGCATAAATGTTAGTGTGTCGTACCTGGGGGAGGAGTCTGAGGAGGAGGAGGGTGTACCCTCCCCTATTTGAGAAATTTGAAAATTGAGATTTATTGTTAGTTACAGTGTCCGCTTAAACGGGTTGTTGTTTGTTGTGTTGATGCAAAAATGGTTGCTATCTTTGGGATAGATTTATATATATTTTTTGGAACTGATCATATTATGGCTAGAAGAAAATGTCCATAATTAAGTGAATTCTAATTTTTCCGATTGGCTGGATTCTTTTTCCCAATGAGTGGGCACCTTCCGTTTTTTTATATGGGGCCTTGCGTTTGGTATTACAGCAGTGAGGGATCCTTTCTTTGTCACTACATCAAGGTGCCTCCTGGGGAGGGAGGGATCTAACGCGGGAGAGGTGTTACCCTCCCCTTTGAGAAAATTTTTGTTAAGTTAAGGTTGCTTAGATGCAAAATGGTGCTATCTTTGGGATATTTTTGGAACTGATCATATATGGCTGGAAAATGTCCATAATTTAGTGAATTCTAAGATTTGGTTAGGTGAAGCAGAGAGTATGTTGTCTAAGAGACGAATACGTTGTCAACAAACATCCTGAAGCCCCCTTTTTGACTGCTTTACTGCCTTCTATTCGGGCATCTAAGGCTGGCATATACCTGTATAGGGCTTCTAGAAGCTGTGGATCAATTACATAAAATGGGGGCAATGACATAATGCTCATTGCCTGACGTCTAAATAATAATATAGAGCATGACGCCAAGCACTTTGCATCTATCGTATTTTTACTAATTTTGAACGAAAATCCAGACGAACAGCTCTCCAAACAAATGGGGAAATGGGTGGTGAGGGGAGGAGTACAGGTGCAGAAAGGTGATATTAGACCTCCCAGGACAGGTATAGAAAAAGGGGTGTAAGGAAACTAGGAAGAAGCGCTTCAGGATGCCTTACAACCTAGTTTATGCTATAAAAGTTCACTGGGTACGTTTGTGCTTATAATGTTCTTAAGTGATACAACGTTGGATTGTGAGAGATTACGCGTGAATGCGCGCAGAAAATCTTGGGGGTTGTCCTTCAATGACCAAAATGAAAAACCTGCCCTTCAGCCAGGGGGTGGTGCTCTTGATTTGCCGACAGTGGGGGCGAGGAGAAAGAAGGAAAGCGCCCTGATTGGAGGGGCAGCTATTCAAAAAGTTCCGACAGGTGCAAACTGGGTTGCCGTAACTCGAAAATATAGGGCGCGCGAAAGCGCTGCGGCGGAAAAAAAATTTGGGGTTTACTCTTGGAAAAAAGATTTCAACACTTTTGGTTTTCATTTGAAGGCAAAGTTGAAAAACGCAGTTTGGGATTTTTATTGAAAAATCTGGGCAAAAACCATGAAATTTGTTGGGGCGACTGCATGGGTCGTCGTTCGGGCGATTACATTCTTTATCATATCCATTAGCTCTCTCCCTTTTACAAAACGAAATATGTTTGCCACGATGACGAGGCTGAAAAAAGAATCTTCCAAAAGTTAGGAAAAAGAAGAAAGAACTTCGCAAGGATGCATTTTCGTGTTTCTCTAGAATCACGCCTACACGGAAGAACAATATTTGTGGAAACATTGAATAAATACAATATGTTTGAAACGGGGGCGTTACCACTAGATAGAACTATAGATGAAAGCGCGTCTAGGGCGCGAAAATTTTTTGAAGTTATAGAGAGAATCGTTACAGACCTTACTGGCTACGGACCTGATAAATAGACATTTGGAATATTTTCTGAGTATATCTATGTCTTCACCAATATCATTTAGTCTATATAAAATTTTACCCAATTTTGTGGGGCTTTGAAAAATTTTGAGGACGCCCGTAGAACTGTGCCTGTTATAATTACCTCATAATGTTCATGAGATTGATTGCAAATAGTGACGTATGCGTTCGAAGCGCGCCGAAATTTTCATTAAATAAGATTTCCATGACAAAACCTACATTCAGAGTCTGCATTGAGATACTTTCAATTGCCCAAGAACCAACCTGACACTCAAAAAAGCCATTCTTTTACCTGGTAATTTGTAAACAGCTTTCAACTTCTGCAGTTGTGCTTCTCCGAAAGTTGCTATCAGAAGATATTGATAATAAAAACAACACTGAGGCAAGGTTTGAAGCGCGCGAAGCGCGCGAAAATTTTGATAGGTTGAGAAGAATTTGCAAAAAATGGACAGTTTTGATTCGATTTTATATGAGAAAATAACGTTTGGTATTATTCTCACTTGATCTAGTTGGAAAATGCTCGTGTTCTTAAGGATTTATTTTCGTAGTTACATACATGTATTGCGTCCAGTCATGTATTCTGTAAAGTGTTATTTATGACTTTTTACAGAGAAACAGAATTTGAGTATATATTTGAATGTGCATAATTTGTTCCGTAATCTCACCTATTTTTCCTTTGCACCTATTCTACGTTCCCTTGTCGTTGTTGTTTCTTGTTTGCTTGTTTATCTTTTTGTTATTACAATTGTCTTGCTTTGTTCTAGTTCTCTATTATGTAGGACCCAGACTTGAAAAAGCCGTGCTTATATTCTGGATCCTGTCTATCTATCACGATTTTCGTAATCTGTATTATCTGGTTATGTACAGCATAAACTAAGCCACCGTACCTTCACCATTACTTCCCGCATTATGTGTACCATTGAATTTACTCTTAATTATGTTGATATCAATCTGTTTTGTTTGTATGTGATTTATAGGTAGAAATAAATCCTTAAAACTTGAGATAAAAAAAAAACAAAGTTGAAATAGGCTCAGTGTAGGAAAAATGTGGTAGGACTTAGATATCAGAAATTCACAAAACTGGTATTTCAGATAGCGATTTCCGACTATCGGTCGCTATGATGAACTTGGTGGGGGGGGGGGAAAAAAGAGGGGGAATGGGGGGAAGAGCACCCCGCCACTACCCCAGGTTCGCGACGCGGCCCTGCATGTTAGACATACGAGCGGTGTTGTTGTAGGCTTGACTTGTTGCCGGTGGCGGCAATTACCGATCTATACTACTGTTGAATCTGACAGAAAAGGAATTACGAAAGATCTCACCCTTCTTAGCCGGGCTTCTCAGCATAAGAACAGCTTACTAGTCGAAACTTGACAAGTCGCACGTAGTTAGTTCGCGGTTCCCCGGCCAACGGCTTGTTGCAGTGGTTATCGCTGGTCGTTTGACGCATGGGCCCCGCCTGATTTTTCTCCCTCTCCGATATGGGCATTTTGTAATTTTTCAAAATTCCGACTGAAAACGTTTGTCAAACAATCAAGGTTGGGGTTAGAATAGGTTTTAAGTCGGCCTCGAACTGCGAATGGGCCTAGCATGGGTCTCTCATATTCTCAAACCTCAAAATTGGGGAAAAAGACAAACCATAAGTTCGTTATAAGTGGAAAAAAGGGAGCGTGGTTGGATTTCTAACAGTTTGATTGGTTCGACGGCCCTCCATTTCTGTCGAACAAAACAAACGCAAGATTTTGACAAAACAAGTGAAAGACGGGGCAAACAACAATTCATGTGTTGTGAGATAGATATGCGTGGTGGAATTGTCTCAAATTGCTGACGTTTCAAAACTGGATCTGCTTAGGTGACGCTTTAATGACTTCCATGCTTTCAGGTTGTTAATTGCAGCTTCATTCTCTATCACTCCACTCTCTTTCCTTCTCTCTCTCTTCTCCTTTCCGTTTTTTCTCTCTTTTTTCCCTTTCATTTTTTTGCATTTTAAAAATGGAGGGGTGTGGGGCGGGGCCGGGTCGGCCCCCTAGATCCGCCCCTGCATGCATAGGGTCTCGATAGGGCCCCTGGCGGAGTCCAGGGAAGAAGCCCTCGTAGCTTTTGCAATATTACTTTTAAACAAGACAGAAAATCGTCTCCAGTAACTCTGTGAGGGAGATTTTATATAATTTCATATTTCATGAAATCCGATGTTAGCCTAATAGCCTAATTGTAGGCAGATAGGCCTAAGCTCAGTCGGGTATGGGGTGTGAACGGTGACAACTGCGCGCGAAGTCAGCCGAAATTTACCATTAAAGACATTATTTTCATGGCATTGCTTAAAGACACTTCAATGTCCTATAGAGGGATTTCATGTGACGTCACGCGCAATGGATTCCCAGGCACTGAAGGGCAAAACACACACGCAGTAAGCGTATTTACAGCACACGCGCATAGAATAACCATAGATACTAATTCTGTGACACAATGGACGCGTGCCCGTCAAAACAAAAAAGACGCGCGATCTTGCCCTTCCAAATAATTGCCGTCTCGTTGGTTAAAAAGTCAGCGTTTCGTGTCCACCGTGATCCCCGCTGAAATCCCCCCCCCTCCCCCCCCCCCCCTTTTTCCCCCCCTCCTCTTGTTCCATCTATATGAGGGATTTCATGTGACGTCACGCACAATGGGTACCAAGGCACTGAAGGGCAAACACACACGCAGTAAGCGAATTTACAACTCACGCGCACGGCATAACCATAGATACTACTGTGACACAATGGACGCTTGCCCTTCAAGACATAAAAGACGCGCAATCTTGCCCTTCAAAATTGCGTCTAGTTGGTTAAAGTCACGTGACTGAAATTCCTCTATATAACAAAATGGGTCTGTCAGGAACATAAGTCTGATTTATCAATGTTTTGTAAACCACTAGATAACACTTCTTACCTTCAAGTATGTTTACATTTTCGTGACTAGTGGAAGGCGGAAAGAATTTTCGTTTCTTCACAAGTTTCAAACTTTGCTCTTGCATAATCATGTCTATGTGTCTATGTAGAAGAGCATGTAACTCATTAACTGTTGAATGAAGCAAAAACGTTTGAGATGTGTAACATATGGTGTAACATATGGTCACATGCTAGTTGCACTTTGCAACAACCACATTACTTATTCACCTTTGTGTACTTCCGGTTGTGCTTGTATGCACTCACGAATCACATTGCAATACCCGGGCAGTCTTGTCCAAGCCATCGAACCCTGGTAAATTAGCATATCCGTTCCTACTTAGTAAGTAATAAACCCTACGTGTTTTGTGTCATCTTGTACCTGAACTAGTCCCAAGTCTTCACAAGATGGTACGGTATTGAAAAAGAAAATGGAAATGAATTTAACTGAAGGTGAAGGGGCGAAAATTTAGTTGTACAAGACATGTGATAGAAAACATTGAAATACGTCAACCATTCATCCTAAAGACATTTTCCCCACTTCCTGTAAAAATCTTTTGCTTAAAATTTTTTTGATTAATCTAAATTTCGATTGAAAACAGTTAGGCATGCACTCTCCACCATGCAATACGTGCTGACGTCACTGTTTGAGATTTGCTTTATGGGGGGCACAACAGTCAAGGCGTTAGCACGTCCCCTTGCCAGCCTGGTGTCTTTGATCATCCTACAACGCCTACATGGTGAATATGTGGCATCTCAATTCCCCATAGATTGCGAAACTTTCACTCTATATTACAAATTTTTTACCGTACAGTTTCATGTAGCGAACTGTACCCTTCCCCATGCACCGCGTGTAATGGTATTGTGTTCATGTCCATACATCTGTAGACCATTGCTCAGCTGATCAGTTGTTTCGCAGATTGTACCCTCTGCACTGTCGTCTACCATTTAAACGCCCTGCAGAATGGATTTTTAACAGAGGTGATTTCAAACAGAAGTTCCACCCAAGCCCTGCAGAAAGATATATTTTGAATACTTTTGAGAAAAGTTTGTTAATTTTTTTCTCTTCTTTTTCTTTCTTTTTTCTTTCTTATTCTATTCTTTTCACCCTTTTCTTTTTGCTGCTGCAAGGGTGGGGGGAGGAGGGCGGCTAGGTGCAA
Organism: Holothuria leucospilota; assembly: GCA_029531755.1. NCBI lineage: Eukaryota > Metazoa > Echinodermata > Holothuroidea > Aspidochirotida > Holothuriidae > Holothuria > Holothuria leucospilota. Next base: position 3,295 of record JAIZAY010002272.1, on the reverse strand, counting down.
TCCTCGCCTGGTTCATCATCGTAGTTCAGTGCAATTGTGAAAAACTGAGCATTTCGTCATGTTTTATGCGGCTTCAGCAGGCACGTTTAGAAGGGGGAGAGGTGGAAGGGGTCGCTGGTAGCGTCCAAAGACCGGAATGCATATAAACACCCATGCAGTCATAAGTACATATTTGGTTTTGGATATTCAGCAAGTATCATATGCTATATGTTAGCAAGGGCAAAGGCACCTTCCCCTACTAGTCCTACATTTTGTTTTCGCCATTCGACCCTGACCGTTGGGACTTTTTAAACCAAAAGTTTTCTCCTTGTAAAGTCCCATTGTCAACGCAGCTCCAGTTGATAATCTGAGGCAGAGGGGATTTTTGTGACGTAATGTACTAAACAAGGACAGAGGTCATGTTCTACTGGGATTTTTCTGTGCGCATGCGCCTCTTCTATCATCGCGCGAGAGGATCAACTTGTGAATCGTTTACACTGAAGGTGTGAATTGTTACAGAGCTAGCGATCAGCATCTGGCGCAGAGTTTTCGTTGTGAGGGTAGCTGCGCTTTTAGAGCTAGTAGGCTGTTGGCCAAATTACCTTTCACTATTTGATCCATACCTATAGCATGCGAAATTTCGAGATTCTGCTCAGATACAGAGACCAATACAAACGACGTTCGAAATATAGTATAGTGTAACAGCCTAATATTTGCTAAAAACCTTAGAGGGAGATATACTCTATGAAAAAGGTGCCTATCGATTTGTTTTAGTTTGTCTCCTTATAAACCATTTACAAAAATGACACTAATGTACTTTTTATCTCGATTACTCATTTAAGTTTCTTGAATGGTAGGTATTGTTCTTGTCTGAATCCATTGAAAACTCTCACATTCTCGTTTGAACCAGATTCCTCTACTGCAAATTACCAAGTATGTGGTGGAACCATTCTGGCACTCAGAATTCAGAAACCTACCTTTCTTTTACTTGCTAACAATCAACGAACTTATTTGAACTCCTCATTTTTCCTCCTTGCAAAATGTGTGTGGATGCATTTTTACATTACCATGCTTCAATTGGAAACACATTTGAAAGATTGAAGGCTTGAGCATTGGAACGACGGTCAGTTGCGTTTACAAACAAGTTAGAACGGCCATTCGATCAAGTTTAATTTGTCAGTAATGTAATAGGCGTAGGATATTTCACAAGGTCCGGAAGTTGCTTGTCCTGAAATTTTCTTGTATTGACAAAAAATCACGAAATGAATTTTGCTGTCTGAAGAAAGGACATATTCGTCTTGAAATAGACTTTGTTTACCTCATGGGGACTGGGTCTCGCACTGCGTCTCACGCGCCTATGACTTAATCCAAGATTACAGTGGGATCGGCGACAGTTGTAGGCAATATTTTTCTCTACCGTGTTAATCTGTTAATCCTAGCACAGACATTCTGGTGTCTTCGGCGTTTTTAAGTTTGCATTAAAGTAGTGCGAACATGGTGATCTGCCGTCAATTTCATTAAATTAAGTAAGGACTTAACAATCAGCTAAATGTCATTATCAGGAAGGATCCGGAATGGTGGAACCTTCATTTATAAAAAAATTTCTTTGTATGCATAGCCTCAAAAATATTTTCGTTGAGAAATTGGTTAAATCGTTGGAAAAGAGTGTCAATTTTTCCTTATATTGGAGATGTTTTGTAGCTGTTGAGGTAATCATAAACTGCAATCTATTTCTACCAAATGTGCTATTAATTAACCAACTGCGCATTGTCTTTTAAAAAACTCATCTACTTTTTCTAATGATTAAACTGCGATGACAGTCGTTCTTTTAACACGAGCAAAGTTTTGGACTCTCGCTTTTTGGAACATGTGCCTACCATAGAAATTCAAAGGGAATAAGTAGAATAATGGGACAAAGAAATTGTAAGATAAGGGATTAAAAAGTCAATGGATTTACAAAGATGGTGAGAATGTGGCTTAAGGGTAACAATTTGGGAAGAACAGTAACACCAAGCAACAAAGAGTTTGCTTTATTTTCATTTGTCGTAGCTCCATGGTACTACAAACCTCTTTAGTTCGCCTTATTCCTGTTCATTCACAAACACTCTGCTTATTGATTAATAAGGAGGTAATATGACGTTAATGTATAACTGATGATGAGATGATGATACTATGGATTCTAAAAAGCATTGTAAATCTCCATAAAAGAAGTCTGTCATTAACTATTATTTTACTGCTTCACATTGTGACTCTTCATTTTTTATGCTAGATTATGCAACTGACTTAATTTGAATGTCCATTCAAAAGTTTGCTTTTATTAGTTTCCTTGCAATCACGTCCGTTCAAGTTCTGTTCACTTACACTGTTTACGCAGTATTCTTATTTAGTGGCTTGTTCAGGGGGCACCTGAATGATCGGCCAGGGTCGCAATTGTAAAAAGCAACAAATGCACGGCAAAGTTTGTGAGGATCACTACCTGTCTTTTACACATCGACTTAGGATATAAAAAATTAATTTGCTTGGAAACATTTTATCGGACATTTTGGGGTGCCAATATGGGGGAGGGCACCCCCAGTATCCGCCATTTTTCTAAATAAGCAAACGTATAGCATGCTTGACAGCATTTATATCGCAGTTCATCGGCGGTTTCCTTTTAAAAGATATAGAGTAACGCACTAGTATGTTCATTGTAGGGACACTCACTGTTTGCACCAACGATACCGAACCTTCACTTACCAACACCTGCGTTTTGAAATGTTTTCTAACACTTTACATTTTTAGTGAAGACAAGTTAATTGGATTAGCCTGCAGTGAATAATACAATGTGTACCTATTTGGTCATCTAGGACCACCATTTCCTTGACAATCGACAAGGAATTAGAAATTACTGAATTGATAAGTTCAGCAGGGTGGCGCAGTTTAAGATGCCAATGAAATGTATTCTAAAGCTTGTCACACATGAGGGGAAATTAGCTCAAAAAATGCCTCGCGTGTCACTTTGCTCAGCTAATTTCTCACGTGTGTGGGCGAGTTTGGGTAAGATTTTCGCCTTCCGAGGCAGATGACTCAAATATCAAACGTGTTTGATTTTTTTTTGGCACAAGTGTCACTTTTCTCACCGTGTTCGCCTAGCCTGAGCATTTGGCTCAAGTCTTTAAACTATTGCCCATGCGTCTTTTGAAGATGATCACGTCATCACAAAATGGCTACGCCCACTGTACGTTACTGAATCAGTCATGCAATCCCGAAGAACAGATTGGTCGATTCTTTGGGGATCATATGAATGCCTCTAAGTTGCAAGACGTTCCGTCTCCAG
>JAIZAY010000902.1:0-26111 GCA_029531755.1 Holothuria leucospilota | reverse complement strand
GAAAATTTAAAGGGAAGGGTTGTTCGTACTTGGGCGAGATCGAACCACTTGTAACCAGTGTTTCAGACATTCACAAGACTTAATCTACATGTTTGATTTCAAACAATTTATTTTTATCTAATGATGAAACAAAGCACTCTATAACTAGGTTCTCTAAGGGAAATTATTAAGCATAAAAACTTATCTATAGTGGTTGCGATCGGGCTGAATGTTTAGGCTGTAGGTCATTTTGCTTCTCACAACAGCCGGGGGGCTTTTCTCAGGGAAAACGCCGGCCCGGCGCAATTTTTACTGGTCGAGGTGCCCAACATTCGGGACATACCAGGGTCTATTGCGAAGTATATTTCATTTGTCGTTGGGACGCTAAATTACCGCTCCGAAGGATTTGCGGGGGGTAGGCATGGTGATTACCTTCCCAATTTTTGGGTTTGTGTCCTTTTTGTTGGGAAAGTTCAAATTGGTTACCTGTTCTAGCCCAAAAATTACCCAAAAAAAACAAACCGGCCACTCATAAGGGTAAAACTTTGTTTTTCAACCCGGAAAAAACCAAAAACCTATTGTGCTGCCTGTTTTTATAATAATCTTGGGGGACGGGTGGATTCCTTCGGGAGACGATTGACTGGATTTTGGAAAGCCACTTATCGGGTCGACAACATTGGCGATTTTGTTTTGCTACCAGTGGGGAAAGGGTTTGAGGCTTTGTACCGATTTCTCCGGGGGGGACTATCAAATTGAAGAACTTCGGACGTTTTACGGGGGCCCCAAAAACTCGGGGGGACGATTGAGGCTTAAACCTCCCCCGGGGGGGGGGGGGGGGGGGGACGATTTCGGTACTGTATGACATTATTGTTTGCTAACCAAAACCAATTTTCATCTTTCCCCTCAAAAAAAACTTTTCACAAAAAATGCCCCCAAAAAAAAACCCCTAAGTTGGGACCATCTCACAATCTACGTAGGGGAAATTTTTTAAAACTATTGACCTTTGTTTTTTTGCAGTGCCATTCCAGTCAAAGGACTTTCACCTTTCAAACTCACGGGCCAAAAATAAGGGTGGGGGATTTCGACACAAACAAAAAAAAACCGTCGTAAATTTGGAAAAACATTAAAAAAAAGGTCAAGATATTTCCAGAAAACAACCCAACTTTGGATAGAGCTAATGAATTTAACTGGGGGGCTTTCGGGGGGAACTCCAAGGGGTCAATGTTTGGGGATAAATGTGGGAATTTGCTGGTAATGTTATGATGCAAAGGCTGTAAAAAAACCAGGGGTTTTTGGCAAAATTTGATTTTTTCTTTTTTTAGTATGCCTTGCTGGGTGGGGGATTTATATAGGGACTGGTAAGCCTTGAAAGGAGATGTTTCTTTGGGCTCTGTTGTTTTTCCCTTACCTTTGAAAGCCTTTGGTGAAACATTCATTCCAAAACAAATGACCAAAAAAAATCGCAAAGAAAAATTTTACAACCCAAACACACAACCTTGTACGCCTTCAACCACCCTGAGAAAGAAATGTTCATTAACCTCAAAAAGAAAAAGGTCAGCATGGTAAGTTACCAACTGGTATTTGTACTGCAACATTAGTCTTAAAATTACTTGGAAAATGTTCAGGCATGGATTTTTTTTAAACAACAACAAAAGAAAAATTTGTACCATTGAAAGAAAAAACAGGGAAAAGGGAAATCTGACAAGAAGCAATCATACAGGATTTTTTGGCAAAGAAAAAAAACCAAACAGTATGCTTTAGAAGGGTCCTTTACAAAAGGAAATTGTTGTGGTATTATTTTTAAAATGCTAATGATTCCCTGGGTTGTTAAAGCACTGCCAATTCCCTTTGGCTGGCGGAACGGGTCCTTGCTGTACCAAGGTCTAACATTTACCCAGTGGTAAACACACCCATTTCTCAGCCAACCTTCAAGGGAAGTTTGTGGGTCACGTGGGGAACTTTGCACCCGTTTAAAAAAGGTTCACCCAGGGGGTGGGCTTCAAAGGGGGGAACCTACAAAAAAAACGATAAAAATTGTTTGTGTTTACAAAAAAATTTCCTTGCCCCTCAAAAAATTCAGGGCCCGGGGCATCTATTCTGCATTTTTTTTCCCCAACCAGTTTTTTGGGGCAAAGTTGACATTCTTCGAAATAGGTCTCTATAAGCACAACACATTTATTATGATGGGGAAAGGTCCAGTATTAGCAGGGCCCCAGGCAGGGGGGGCCGTTTAGCTAGGGGTCCATATGTTTTGGGGGGGGGGGGGTTTGTTTTTTGAAGGTCCACCAAATTCCGACATTGTAATGGGATATTTTTTTTCCAAAACTTGAAATGGTGGGCAAACGTTTTAAAACGAACAAAATAACTAAAAATTGCCCCAACTACCCTTTTTTTATGGCGGACCACCCTGTGTCTTACATTTAACAGGCCCAGTGGGGGGATGCCTTCCTTTGATCCCCACCTACCATAAAAAGGTGCTGTTTTTCATGGGTTGGGGGAGGGGGGTCTTATAGGGGAGGGTGGGTGGCCCCTCCCCTTTGAGGCAAATTTTTTGGTAATTTTAAAAGGCTTTTTGCTTAGAATGCAAAAAATTGGGAGGGGGCTATTCTTTGGGGGATGAATATTTTTGGAAAAGGCCTGGGATGAGCTTGTCTTATTATATATTGGGGGCGTAGGAAAAATGGTCCCATAACTAACAAGTGAAAATTCTTCCATTTTTTCCGGACTGTTTTGATTGGATTCTTTTTTCTCAAATAGAAAGAGTGGCGGGGGGCCCCCAAACCCAAAAATTGCATGGCCTCTTTGTTTTTATGGGAAAAGGGAGAGGGCCTTTTGCACATTTTGTATTAAACAAGGGCAGGTGGGGGATCCTTCCTAGTTTTGTCACTTAATCATTAAAGGTTTTGCCGTTCGCCTGGGGGGGGGCGAAGGGGGGGGGCCTCGTCTGAACGGGATGGAGGGTGGAGTTGGTCCCCCCTCCCCTTTGCAGGACCCCACACAATTTTTTGTTAAGGTTAAGGTTGGGTTTTCAGGATGCAAAATGGCTGCTATCCTTTGGGATTACTTTGTGGGGGGTGGAAACCATCCTGGGTACCCTGATCCATGGGATATATTTCTGGAAAAAATGGTCCCAGTAATTAATGTGGAATACTAAAAAGGATTTGGTGTTAGTGAAAGCCAGGAAAGTATTGTCATCTTAAAGAGGAAGGGGGAAATAAAGTGTTTTCGAACAAAAACAAACAAAACCTGTCCTGGCGAAAGGGGCACCCATCTTTTTGGAGCTAACCTTTTACTGCCGTACTTTTTTCGTGGCATTTTTTCTAAGGCATTCAAGGCCATATAACTTTTTGACTTTGTAAACGGCTGTATCGGGGGGGGTCCTCCTGATTCTGTGCATTTTTTATGTGAGGAAGAAATAACATTCTGGTAATATTTCCTTCACTTGGGTCTACTTGGGGGAAAAATATTTCCCCCTCCCTCAAAAGTCTGACATAGGGGCTCAAGTCGGGGGGAAAAAAATGACATGTGGCGTAGGACTAATAAGTGATATCAGGAAATTTTCCCAAGTTGGTATTTTCAGATTTTCCAAAAACCTATCGTTGGCCTCTGACGCACAAAAACTTTGGATGGGGGGGGGGGGGGGAAGGTGAGGGGGGTTGAAGGGGGGAAACACCCCCACAACCCACCCATGGTCGGCAACCAAAAACAGGCCGCTCGTTAGGGCACAACTGGGGAACCGTTTTTTACTTGTGATTTTTTAATGGGACTGTTGTTTGTAGTCGAATTTGGGGCCTTTTGTATCAGGAATGATTTGGGTTTCTTGCCTTGACGTTGACTCGAGTTTTTTCTTTCAAATTTTACCCCTTAGCAACACAACAGGTGGTGATGGTGCTTATTACTATCAGCACTTAGTATTTGTGCCACTCAAGGGCTTCGCCTAGCAAGTTTTGCCAAGCAAGATTTTTTTTCTGGTTTTGCCGAAAGCTTATGTAACTGTTTAAAACACTGGCGGATAAGAGAAAGGGATGAGTTGAAAATAAAAATATACAGGGAGAAAATATTTTCAACAAAAAATCTTTTAAACCCCCAACCAGGGTGATTACACTTAATAATTCCATTATAAAATAGACCCGGCTTATTAAAAGTATTCAGAGTTTTTTTAGTAAACTGTCGGGCAAAAAAAAACTTTTAAAAAAACCAGCCCCCACTAGGGAATCTTACTATTAAAGTTTAACATTTTTTTCTGTGATTCTTTTTGGGATAGATTATGATAACCCAATTTTGTTTTTGTTGCATTTAGGGAACAATTGGCACAAAAAAAAAAAAATAAAAAAAAACTGTGGGGGGACCCCCAAAAAAGGGATATTGAGATTAGCGAAGGCTTAGGCCCTTCTTCCCAGCCGGTCAAAACATTTACAGGGGAAAATTGAGTTTTTTTTCTTTAGAACCTTATGCATGTGCTGTCACAAAGGCTGGTGGGGGAAGAAAGCTGGCTCCTTTTCTTTGGAGGAGGACGAATGGAGGACAAAAAAAGGCACCCAATATCATTTTGGCACAGTTAACACCCAAGGGGGGAAAATGGGCCAGAGCAGCTGATTTGGTCACAAACGCAATTTTTCAGGGGGGTTTATTATGCCACACGTAAAAGTCTACTTAGCCACGTTGCTGGCGGAAAATCCATGCAGGTTTCGTGCGGCCAACATGTTGGCTTCAAATTGTTTTTTCCACCCAAAATGGGGGGGTAAACATCCAGTGTGATGTTCCAAAATGCATTAAGGTCTATAAGGAAATGAATTTTCATAGGTGGGTTGCCAACTACATCAGGGGGTTTTTCATGGCGAGGGTGGCCTGGATTATTGGTTATCCAAAAGGGCAAGTCACATTGAGGGAAATTAACATCCCACTTAGTAGTCCTGGAGAAGGCCAAATCTTTGGGCAAGGGGGAATTATTTCAGTTCTGTAGTTGGCTACCTCAAGGGTTTAACAGAGGCAATGTTATTACCGACCCAAACTCAATTGTTTGAAATATGCAGACTTGAAGGGCCGGGAGGTCAAAAAGGGTTACTAGTTAGAGGTTTTGGTTAGGTGAGGGTTTTTATGGGCTTTCAGGGTTTTTCTTAACCAATTGGTTTAAAGTTCGGTGGGGGCCAAGAGGCGCACAGGGCATTTTTTTTCGCAGTCCAGTGGGTTTGCTCCACTGGGCTTGGTTTTCGCCCTCCCATTTCCTCCGAGTCAAGGTATGGGGACCCCCAAAATAGGTTTTAGAAACACCAGGGGGGGGACGGGTTTGGAAATTTATAAAGGGGTGGGGAACACTAAGATGGGGAAAATTACCAGTCCCAAAAAATTGGTCGACTAACATAAAGGGAAATCCCTATTACGAAGATATAACCTGTAAAAAACAGGCTTTGATTATAAATCTTGCAATTTGGGAATTGTGGGAAAATTCTGTAAGCCCTGGAAAAGGATGTGGTTTCTTTGTTACAAGTATTTATTATAAAGTAAGAGGGCCCATACCATGGTGTCATACAAATAAAGGCATAAATTATATATCATTTGAAACAATTATCAGGTCAAACTCTTTTTAACAAAATCCATTTTTTAAACCCAACACCAATTGTGTCCTTGAACCTTCTTTTTATGCACAGGGCGGGACGCATTGAATTAGTTATGGTGTGGGTTGGGGCACTAATCTTTTGGGAACACAAGAGGGGGTCATATGTGGAATTTTTTATGCTTAAGTTTAAAAAGCGCTTCAAGGTTCAACGCCAAGGCCCCCCCACTGTGGCAAACAAAAAAACAGGTTCCAGAATTGGGCATTCATTCTAAGCCCCTAGGGGTTACAGGGTTCAATTACCTCCATGTAAGACAAAAAACAAGTTGATAAAAAAATACCATTTCTAGTGACCATCAGGGCAGTAAATACTTTATGTAGTTTGTAAAAGGGGAAGTGAAAAGGCCAAACAATTGTCAACAAATTGGGAAAGGTCGCATTGTAAATATTTATGGCAGTGCCAAATTGCAATGCAAAATTACTATATAACATATAGGGACCACCACATGGTGAAAAATATTGGTCACAAAAGGGACCCAGATTTTTAAAATAATGGGGTTACCTATTCAAAAAAAAGTATTGAGCCTGCAGCCTTATACTGGGCCAGGGGCTAAAACGAGGGGTAAACCCATTATGTTTTTCTGTGCACACTTTAGCACGTGGGAAAAAGCTGGTTTTCTATAACAATTTTCTGGCCTTATACAAACAGGTCATATTTTTACCTAGAGGAGGGACAAATGGTAATTTTTTTTAAGGTTTTGGTGGCTTTCATGGGGAAAAACCTCGTTTCAGGTGTGGCCAAACCATTGGTTTGTTTGGCTTCAAAGGCTGTGCGATGTCCAGGAAAAAAAATCTTTTGTCCTAGGGGAAATCAAAATGCCTGTCACATTGTAAACAAAACTTCAAAACTTAATGGGAACAAGGACAAAAAACATTCCTAAAACTTTTACAAAAAAAAACTGTTTTTTCTAGCTCAATCGTTTTAACCTCTGGTATGAGTTAGCAATTGGGACCTTACGTTAGTTTGGGACCAAACATGGGACTTTTTGCTTCTATTTTTAGAAAAAAAAACTTTTTATAAACATTGATGGGCCTTTTGGGCTGGCTATTATATATAATATGATTGTGCATGTACGACTTTTAAAATTATTTGGCAATAATCCGTAGTTGTAATTCGTATAAATTTTTTGAAATTTTTGTGTTCCTTGTAAATGGGTATTGTGGTTGTGGTGATTATGTAAAATTATAAAATGGACAAACAAAAAAACCTCTGGTTGGCACTGCAGGTGTCAGTCGTGCACTTGTCCTTTTTTTAAAACTTTTTATTTTGAGACATATGGTTATGTTTTTAATTTTTTTCTTTTTCTGTTGTTGTGAAATGTATTGGCTTGGATTTGTCTGGCCAGAGCGGAATATAAAACTAAAACCCTCAAATATTTCCCATGGGCATTACCCACTTATTTACAGGGTTATTCTGCCAGCAGCTTTCAAGTAATGGGTGGATGTTCTTATGGGCCTAAAAAAAGGGAAAAAGAGGAATCGGATTCCCACAAGCATTGTACAATATGGAAGGAAACTACAGAAAATCCAAAAGTTTTCACTTCTGGATATTGTGTGATTGTAATGTGGTTTGTTAAAGGGCGTCACTTTTGCCTCAGACATGCACCCACAAATCACAGGGGTTGACCAAAAAACACAGTGAAAGAAATGGCCGGAGGGGAACCCATTCTCGGAGGAAAATGGGGCGAATGGCAAGGCAGTATCGCTGACTGTCCACCAAGATTGGGATTAAGTTGGAGGTAATTTTGGGAATTCACCCTTCCCAAAAACTTCAAGAATTTACCAAAGGGTTTTCCGTTCATTTTCATTTTATGTTTTATCAATTTAGTATAGGGGTTTCCCCCAACTTCATATCATTCCATCATATGTTTAGAAAAAAAATCCCCCTCCTTTGGGGGACCTACCATCCATGACCATTTTAAAAAAGGGAAATATAGGTGTAAAAAAAACAAGAATGGTAAAAAAAAAGGAAAATTTCCGTCCGGGGAAATAAAAAAATTAGTGTTAAAAAAAAAAACAAAAGAAATGGAAAACTCGGGGCAAATGAATTGAATACAGGTTTGATATGAGGGGTAACTCACAAAAAACTTTTGGCATTTTGGGCTTTTTTGTATTAAAAGCTTTTTAAAAAGGTTCTAATGAGGAATTTGGAGGCCTTTGTTTTTCAACAAAAAAACGGTTACAGGCATTTGGATTCAAACCCCATCTTTTTTTACCGTTCTGTCTTTCATGAACTTTGCTTTGGTTTGCGGGAAAAAAAAAAAAAGGGTTGAACTTTGACTATTGATTTTGTCAAACACAGTTTGAAAATGTGGAGGGGCAAATTATTCGTTGAAGGTTTTTGCAACATTAAAATTTGTGAAATCTTTGTGCCCAATTTTTCAAGGCATTTTGAAAACCAGGCACAGGCAAAAAAATGGTATGGGAAAAAAAAAAGGGCCCATTTTCGATTTGGTTGAATATTTTAAAAATATATTTTAGGAGGTTTAGTTTTGGCAAATGGTGTTACAAGTACTGGGAATTGCAGTCTTATTTCAAACTTGTGCATCTTTGTCTTGTACATACTTACAGAGTGGAGTACTGGGGCACAGACTTGTGCCTTTGAACCAATTTTTTTTCTTTTGGGTTTTGCTATTTGTATATCCATTTAATAAACAACCCAACTACTTTCTTGGGGTTTGTCTGTTTTTACCTCGTTCAATAATATTTTAAGTAATAGTTTACTTTCTTTGGCAAATTTCCATTGGGTTTTAAATTGAACTTAGCGTTTGTTGACTTACATTTTAACCACCCACCCAGGGCTCCTTTGGCCCAATGTTTTGGGGGAAGGCCTTAAGGATTGTTATGTGATTCCTTTTCCTTGCGATCATTTTTCACCAGGCCACATAGCACGAGCCCACATGTATGGCACCTCCACCCCAGGGGTTGGAAATAAGGTATCATGGGAGGAAATCAAAGGCCCCATTTTTTCTTTTTCATATTTAGTTTTTTAAAGGGGGGGCAACAACCATTGAGCACGTTCATCAGGGGGGCCCCAACATCTAAAGGTCCAAAAGGAGGGAACAGTGGAGTGGTGTGTGATCTGGTAGTTATTGGGCTTGGTTTGGGGTTATTTTTATTTGTAAACAAAAAAAAAAAAAAAAAAAAAAAAAAAAAAAAAAAAAAAAAGAAAAGGGCATCACAAAGGGGTGGCACATCGGTGGCGCTTGGGGCAAAAAAAAGTAACTGCCATTTTTTGAGGGCGCCAGCCATTATAAGGGCCACTCGCCAAAAAAATAACCAAAAAGGGACCCCCATGGGGGGGCCCACCATGGGGGCCTCCTTTGGGGGCTTTCATTTTATTGTCCCAAGCGTTGGGGTGCAACTGTTGTGGGAACTGGCAACACACCGATTTCCAAGGAGAACGGGATACTGGTTAGTTTTTCGCAACATAACAAAGGCCTATATAACATAATAGGGGGCAGGAACTTGGGGATCCCAGGGTGCCAATCTCCTAGGTCGCAGATTTTTGGGAACCTCCTACGGTTTTTTGCAGATTGCAGATTTTATAAAGTGACCCAATAGTGCCATTTATTGGACGGCAAGGGGCCCTTTCTTAAAAACAATTCCATTGGAAAAGTGGGCAAAAATTATACATGGTGTTAATGGCATGATTGAAGATGAATAATGGCATTCCAAGGACTCCGCAGGCAATGGGGCCTGGTGTGTTACAAAGCAAAGATACACAATATTTGGAAAAATGTGGGCTTTAGTAAACTTTTCATTCCAGTGTGGTACAACAATCAAAGTAGAATTTTTATTTTGCAAAAAAAATTGAGGAAACACAAATTTGCCTCTTTCACCAAAATGAAAAAAGTTTTTTCGCCTTCAAAATTTTTTTTAGATTGGAGCGGAAAAAAAAAATGGTTAGGGTGGGACATATTTCGGATTGAGATTGCTTTGCACTAAAAAACCTAAAAATTCAAGGGGGAGGCCCGGTGGGGATCGCCAAGGGTGGCGGGGGCCTTTTCCCAGGTCCTCAAGGCCCCCCCTTTTTTTTCACCCAAAATTAAACCAATAAACCAAAATACTCGTAAACAAAAAATTAGCATAATATTTCAGGTCTAGGACAAATAATTCAAGGGGGGCCCTTTCAAAGGGGCCCTCTCCCCCACCCCCCCCCTTTTCGGAAATGGTCTGGTTTTTCCTTGGGATTTGTCGCCTTTGCATTGAAATTGGAAAAAGTATTTTCTGTTTAATATTTTGGAAAAGGCAAACACAGGTGGGGCACTAAAAAAAACATTCTTGAGAGAAGCATTGGGGAGTTAACATTTAGTCCAACCCACCATTGCCAAAACCGTGGGGTTAAAAAATTTAAAAGTCACCCCCATACCCCAAAAACCCCCACCTGTCCTTGCAGCCCACACCAATGTAATGTTAAAAAAAATATGGTTGGGTTGCACCCAAAAACAGAAACCTCCCCACAAACTGATTGGGGAAAATCAGTCTGCAATTTCCAGCTGGGTTGATTACACTCTACTGTTATGCGACTTGCCTGATCTACCTACACCAAAGTATTAATAAGTCTCCGCTCTAGAAAATCTACCAAGCCCAAAAGCCAACATTTAATTTCGAAAAATTGAATGCAAAATATGTCATAGAGGTCCCCAGAGTTGAAGCAGCAGTGAAGCATCACACACTCCTGATCATAAACGTCGCAAGCTGACAGTAGTTTTACCCACTTCAATTTTTGAGGTATGAAGTGACAAATTCCTCAGTCATTTTTATCAGGCACCTACTTTCACTTTTCCAACAATGGGGACAAGTATCTACAATTAACTTAAGATGACTAACTGGGGCAATTGACCCTCAATAGTTAAAAGTAATTGATGTGAAAATTTTTGGTAATTACTGTACAGTAAAGTCATCCCTGTATGACAAATAAGATTACTGATCGCACTATTCATAAACAGATACAGGAATGGTAGGGCTACTTGCATAACAAAATTCTTCAGAACTCCTGTTTTGTTTTCACCTGATGTAATACATTGTCAAGGCAAATCAGTGAACACCAAATTGATGCGAAATCAAAGTAGGATCCTCCAGCGAACTTCCTGTGTTATAAGTAAGCAGTCAACCAAAACCTCCTTTGGCAAGGTCCATGCTATGACTATAGGTGACAACTATTTGTGAGTGGGTTTAAAATCAGGGATGATTCTCGACCACATGGGCACCATGTAAGGAAAATATTTCAATCGTTAGTGGTTGGCAATTCGGGCTACAGTAAATGTGTGCGATCACAGTAGTATAGAAAAAATGAGTGATTGCTCTTGAACTTTCGATCTCTGTGATTGCAGATACCTGTTATCTTGTTGTTAGGCTTATAACGCGTACGTCGGTACTTGGGCGCTACAATAGACTATCTCAAAACATGTTTATGCTAATTACTAGGGCCTATAAGCTGGCCGGGAGAGTCCGCTTCAGACTCCCGTCCGAAAGGTATAGGCAGGTAGCACCAATTTAACAAAGGTGCATTCAATCGACAAAAATATTGTTTTAATTATTTATACAACAGTGTTGAATGGTTAAACATAATTAATATCTTGAGAAATTTTCAAATTTCAGAGGACATTTGTTTCAAATCGTAGGACCATTTTCAGGGGACACTTGTTCATCGGGTTGTAGAGAAGGACGCAGATTTGGGGACTTGGTGTCCGCCGAAAACTCGGGGATGTTTGGGTAACGGCTTAGCTATTTGGACCCATTGAAAATCTGGGTCTGGGCCTGTTTTGACGCAGTATGCAACCTTGCCTGATTGAAGTCTGTTTTTCTTCATATAGCTTTTTTTTTTCTTTTTTTTTTCAAAAAGGTAGGACCAAAAACTTTTAATTTACTGCCATAAAATTTCCTTTGCAAATCTGATCACACCATTTCTGCAGCTGTTGTCGATCACTGAAAAAGGGTGAAAACAAGTAAAACCATCGCCTACGTCATGTATTGTTATAGCTACAGGAAAAAGACTTGGTAGATATAAGTATGCTGTGATTTAACTATGCAGAATTACATCATAGAGAACATTAGATGTCTGTAGTTCCTTTGCATCCACAGGGCAAGTTGCCCTCCTGCATAGTGATCTAACATTTCATGTAACATAACAACATAGCTAATGAGCATATAAATAGTCAATGATCACTCTGTTTGAATATAGGTGGTAGTGAGGACTGTGTTTGAAGAGGCCATGGGCAAAACGACGCATACACATGCCTTTCCTGAGGATGAGGAAACATTACACTTGAGCTTAATATGAGTATGGAAAACATGCAGAACAAATTAGATATGGAAAGTACAACAGAAAAATTGTTCGGCTTTAAGAGGGGCACTAGAAATCTTGTTTCGCATTTTAAATGTATTATGATAACTTGCAGGGACAAAAAAACTATGATCCATATTTTCGTCCTTTTTTAAACTACATTTTTATTAATCCATTTTGTAGGGCACACTTTCCTGTAGGCAGCAATAGAAAGTTTGTAGGTTCAGTAAGAGGGCAGCATACCTGAATTGGGTATTTCTTGTTAAGGTAATGATTCGGTTAAGCAATTATAGTGATATTTATACACAAGTCGGTTTCTGTATGGCATGTACATAAAACTTGTTTGAAATACGCTTGAGGGCTGTTCAATTTGTGACGTATGGGAGGAGGGATTTTTTAAAAGTGTCGGGCACTGTTGGAACAGAGAAGGTCGGCACACAGTAGATCTCTGGCAGGCTGTGGGCAAAAGGAGACATCAGGTCCTAGGCAGCCTAGGCCTAATGCATATTTTTAGCCCAGGTTGTGCATCCTTACTTTATTCTGGGAGGAGTCTCTAATCTTATTTTAAGAAAATCAAGGGTTAGCCCTGTCTATGAAAATGGGGCTAGATGTGCAATTTAGGGGTCAGGAACTGGTAATCCTCATTACTGTATACATGACAGGTTCATTAATAGAGCAAAAGTACATATAAAAAGTAAAAACCAGAAAAATAAGAGCAATGGCAGCTTCTTTTATACTATCCATCACATATTTAGTCATCTGTCTGCTTCTGAAAATTATTTTAGACTTAGGTAATGCATTAGAATTTCGCAAATTTTCTGCTGGCCAGGTGATAAAATTTAAATATAGCATCCACAGGGCAAGTTGCCCTCTGCATTGTGATATAACATTTCATGTAACATAACAACATCGCTAATTGAGCATATAAATAGTCAATGATCACTCTGTTTGAATATAGGGTAGTGAGGACTGTGTTTGAAGAGCCTGGGCAAACGACCCTACACAGGCCTTTCCTGAGGATGAGGAAAACACTTACATTTGAACTTATAGAGTATGGAAAACATGCAGTTAGATATGGAAAGTAACAGAAAAATTGTCCTTAAGAGCAATGAAATCTTGTTGGCATTTTTAAATGTAATCTAACTTACATCGCCAGTGTTCCAAGAACTTCTTTTTTCTTATGTGTATGTTACATTATATAGAGTCATCTCCTGACAGTAACGTAACATTGAGCATTGTGAGAGTCACGTAGATGAACGCTTTGACCCCCTGATTCAAACATATGCCACTAGACAGTTTTGTTGCCAGACATCATTCTATATCCCACTGTATCTCTGTTCCTTTGGCATTTTGGGCCAAGCATCCTTTGTAGTGACCAAACGCTGAACCCTGTCCTTTGCAGACATACTGTTAAGCATACCTTTGTGCTGAGATGTAACGGCAGCAGGCATTCACAATCCTTCAATCACATGAAATAGCCTTTTTTAACACCCAAGTATTTAAGGGCTTCTTTAAGGTTACTAGGCCTATTCATTTGTGACATTTTTTTGTTTTGTTTTGAAAGAATGGTGGCTTAATTTTGAAAAAAAAAAGAAGACATACATTTGATGATGTTCAGCTCTAAAAATTTATCAAACATTGTCACTAGAAGAACCAATCCACTTTTATAATCTATCTGAGGTAAAGGAACGGAGGAAAGTCTCTGAAAAGAAAACGTTTTGTAAGCAGGGAACAAATCAGAATTCCAAATTAGATTAGCAAACTGTTTTGAAGTGTTGGGTGGAGCACAGTCAAAATGTCATACAAGTGCATGGTATCTGTAAGACACGGTTTTGTACATCCCATTTCGAAGTCCTTTCACATCTGCAATGCTATACCTTTTGTCACCTACTTATGATGAATAAAACCAGATATGTCCAACAATCTCAACATTTTTATTTTTAATATGATTATATTAGAGTCAACATCCAATACTATTTAGTACTATTATGTATTTTAATGTCCAAAACATTCTTCAGGGGCAGGGCAAGTCCTCTGATGTCAAGACACAGTTATGGCAATCCAAATAAAACATGAAGACTTCTTATAACAAATATAGGGATATTTGAAGGCTCTCTTACATTTTTATCCATCAAAGGGGTAATGGTTACAGTTGGAAAGCTTTTTCTGCGTAACAGCTTAGTAGTTGCAGGACTGTTAAATTGGTTATGTTTCACGTTTGTTGATGATACTTGTTTGAGAGCATCTATACTATACAAGGCCATGTGGCTCATGTAAAGCATGTCTTCATTTCTTTTTGTTATCTTATTAATTTAAATTGTATTATTGTAATTTTATTGTAATTAGGCATTATATGACACTTCATAATGCTCGTCACACACCTTGACTCAATCTCAACCTTGATGTATTGAAATATGCAAATATAGGGATAGCTTTCTATTTCCTTTCTAAGTTGTTTCTACCTAGTTTGCATTTAGCACCTTCTCAAACACTCGCGCTTGTTCTCTGCATTTACATGGTTTTCCAATGTAAGCCCACAATTAACGAGGATGTGTTTGAGAGGTGTTTGGTGAATGCAAAACTGGTAGAAACAACTAGAAAGGAAATCGAAATTTACCCCTATATTGACTATTCAATTACATCAAGGTGGAATGATCAAGTGCTGTGACAGCATTTGAATGTTTCATATTAAGTTAATTACAATAAATACAATAATACAATTTAAATTAATAAGAAAAAAAAAAGAAAGACCAGCCTTTAACATGAGGCCACCTGCTTGTATAGTATAGCGTCTCAAACAAAGTATCATCAACAACCGTGAAACATAAAACATTTAACAGTCTGCAACTACTAGTGTACCAGAAAAGCTTTTCCAACTGTAACCATTACCACTTTGATGGATAAAAATGTGAAGAGGCCTTCAAATATCCCTATTTTGTGATAAGAAGTCTTCATGTTTTATTTGGATTTGATAACTGTGTTCTGAAATCAGAGGACTTGCTGCTGAGAATGTTTTGGACAGTAAAATACATAATAGTACTAAATAGTATTGGATGTTCGACGCTAAAATATAATCATATTAAAAATAAAATGTGAGATTGGTGGAATACCTGGTTTTATCATCATAAGTAGGTGACAAAGTATAGCATGTGCAGATGTGAACGGACTTCGAAAATGGCTGTAACAAAACCGTGTCTTACAGATACCATGCACTTGTATGACCATTTTGATGTGCTCAACCCAACACTTCCACAACAGTTTTGCAATCTAATTGGAATTGATTGTTCCAAGCTTACAAAACGTTTTCTTTCAGAGACATTCCCCGTTCCTTTAACTCAGATAGAGTATAAAATGGATTGTTTTCTAGTGACAATGTTTGATAAATTTTTAGAGCGACATCATCAAAGATGTCTCTTTTTTTTTCAAAATTAAGCCACCATTCTTTCAAAACAAACCAAAAAAGGTCACAATGAAATAGCAGTAACTTAAAGAAGCTTAAATACTTGTGTAAAAAGCGCTTTCATGTGATTGAAGGATGTGAATGCTGCTGGTTACATCTCAGCACAGGTATGTAACAGTATGTATGCAAAGACAGGTTCAGGTGTACAAGGAGCTGGCAATGCCAAACGACAGAGATACATGGAATAGAATGATGTCTGCCAACAAAAAAGGTCTAAGTGGCATCATGTTTGGGATCAGGGGGTCAAGGGTCATCAGTCGAACCTCACAATGCTCAATGTTAGTACTGTCAGGAGATGCTCTATATAATGTACATACACATAAGAATAAAGAAGTTTTTGGAACACTGGTGAAGGATTTAATTTATGCAAATCTATATTTAAATTTATCACCTGGCAAGCAGGAAATTTGGAATTCTATGATACTAAGTAAAATAATTGTTCAGAAGAGAACAGATGAATAAATATGTGATGGATAGTATAAAATGAACTGGCCATTGTCTTATTTTCTGGTTTTTACTTTAATGTACTTTTTGTACTATTAATGAACATGTCATGGATACAGTATGAGGTTACCAGTTCCTGACCCTAAAGCACATATAGCCCATTTCATAGACAGGTAACCCTGATTTTCTTACAATAAGTTAGAATCTCCAGAATAAAGTAAGGATCAACAACTGGGTAAAATATGCATTAGGCCTAGGTGCTTAGGACATGATGTTCCTTTTGCAAGCGGCCGAGATCTACTTGTGCGAACTTCTATGTCAAAACAGTGGACACGTTAAAAAAAGCCCTCTCCATACTTCACAAATTGAACAGCCCAAGAGATTTCAAAACAAGTTTATGTACATGATACAGAAACCGCTTGTGTATAAAAATATCACTATAATTGCTTTACCGAATCATCTCCCTTAACAAGAAATTACAATTCAGTAGCTGCCCTCTACTGAACCTAAACTTTCTATTGTGACTACGGAAAGTTTGCCTACAAAAATGTTTAATAAAATGTAGTTTAAAAAAGTACGAAAAATATGGATCATATTTTGTCGCAAGTATCAGGAATACATTTTAAAATGGAAACAAGATTTCAGTGCTTTAAAGGACAATTCTTTCTGTTCACTTTCCTATCTAACTGCATGTTTTTTATATAAACTATAAGTAAGTGTCAAGTTTCCTCATCCTCAGGAAATGCCCATGGTGTATGGTCGTTGCCCCGGCTCTTCAAACACGTCCTCAACTACCACTATATTCAACAGAGTGATCATGACTTATTATGATCCATATTTTGTCCTTTTTAAACACATTATTAAACAATTTGTAGGCAAACTTTCTGTAGGCACAATAGAAAGTTTGAGGTTCAGTAAGAGGCAGCATACCTGAATTGTATGTCGTGTTAAGTAACTGAATTCGGTTAAGCAATTATAGTGATATTTATCCACAAGCGGGTTTGATGCACACTACATAAAACTTGTTTGAAATTAGCTTGTCATTCTTTTTAAGCTTTCAATTGTGAAGTATGGGAGGAGGGATTTTTTAAAGTGTCCACTGTTGGACAACAGAGAAGGTCGCACAGGTTAGATCTCTGCGGCTGTGCAAAAGGGAGACATCAGGTTCCTAAGCAGCCGTAGGCCTAATGCATATTTTACCCAGTTGGCATCCTTACTTATTCTGGGAGAGTCTCTAACTTATTGTAAGAAAATCAAGGGTTACCCGTTCTATGAAATGGGCTTAGATGTGCATTTAGTTTCAGGGAAAACTGGGTAACTCTACTGTATACAACAGGTTCATTAATAGACAAAAAAGTACATTAAAGCTAAAAACAAAGAACAATAAGAAAATGGCAGCTCATTTTATACTATCATCACATATTTATTCATCTGTCTCTTCTGAAAATTATTTTCTTAGGTAATCATAGAATTCCAAATTTCTGCTGCAGGTGATAAAATTTAAATATAGATTTGCATAATTAATCCTGAACCAGGTTCACAAAGAACGTCTTATTCGGAGGTGTATGTACATTATATAGGCATTCCTGACAGTACGTAACATTGAGCATTGTGAGGTCACTTAGATGACCTTGGAACCCCTGATTTCAAACATATTGCCACTAGACAGTTTGTTGCAGACAATCATTCTATCCCATGTATCTCTGTCCTTTGCATTTGCACAAGCATCCACTGCTACCAAACCTGAACCTGTCCTATTGCAGACATTAATGTTAATCATACCTGGCACAGGAAGATGTAACCAGCAGCATTCACAATCCTTCAATCACATGAAAAGCCTTTTTACACAAGTATTTAAGCTTCTTTAAGGTTACTGCTAGTTCATTGTGACATTTTTTTGTTTTGTTTTGAAAGAATGGTGGCTTAATTTTGAAAAAAAAAAGAAGACATACATTTGATGATGTTCAGCTCTAAAAATTTATCAAACATTGTCACTAGAAGAACCAATCCACTTTTATAATCTATCTGAGGTAAAGGAACGGAGGAAAGTCTCTGAAAAGAAAACGTTTTGTAAGCAGGGAACAACAATCAGAATTCCAAATCAGGATTAGCAAACTGTTTTCTTTTCAGAGACTTTCTCCAGTTCCTACAGCCAGATAGATTATAAAAGTGGATTGTTCTCTAGTGACAAATTTTGATAAATTTTTAGAGAGAAACATCATCAAATGTATGTCTCTTTTTTTTCTCAAAAATTAAGCCACCATTCTTTCAAAACAAAAACAAAAAAAAATGTCACAATGAACTAGCTAGTAAACTTAAAGAAGCTTAAATAATTGTGCTAAAAGCCTTTCATGTGATTGAAGGATTGATGATGCTGTGGTTACATCTCAGCACAAGGTTGTTAACAGTAGTCTGCAAAGGACATGGTTCAGTTTGGTACCAATGGATGGCTTGGCAAAATTGCAAAGGAACAGACGATACATGGGATAGAAGATGTCTGCAAACACAACTGTCTAGTGGCATATGTTTGAATAAGGGGTCAAAGGTCATCCAGTGACCTCACAATGCTCAATGTGTAGTACTGTCAGGAGATGCTCTATTAATGTACATACAAAAAGATAAAGAAGTTTTTGGAACACATGGTGAAGGATTAATTATGCAAATCTAATATTTAAATTTAATCACCCCGGCAGCCAGCAAATTGGAATCTAGATTACTAAGCAAAATAATTTTCAGAAGAGACAGTATGAATAAATATGTGATGGATAGCTATAAAATGAAGCTGACATTGTCTTATTTTCTGTTTTTACTTTAAGTACTTTTTGTCTATTAATGAAAACCTGTCATGTATACAGTATGAGGTACCAGTTCCTGTACCCTAAATGCACATCTAGCCCATTTTCATAGACAGGGTAACCCTTGATTTCTCTACAATAAGCCCTAAGAGACTCTCCCAGAATAAAGTTAAGGATGCACAACTGGGTAAAATAGCATTAGGCCTAGGCTGTTAGGACCTGTAGTATCCTTTTGCACAGCCGCAGGATCACTTGTGCGACCTTCTCTGTTCCTTCAAAACAGTGGACACTTAAAAAATCCTCCTCCAATACTCACAAATTGAACAGCTCAAGCGTATTCAAACAGTATTTATGTACATGCATACAGAAAACCGCTCTCTGTGTTAAATATCACTATAATTTGCTTAACCGAATCATTACCTAACAAGAAAACCAACTCAGGTATGCTGCCCTCTATGAACCTCAAACTTCTATTGTGCCTACAGGAAAGTTTGAATACAAAATTGTTAAAAAATGTAGTTTAAAAAAGGCGAAAATATGGATCATAGTTTTGTCTGCCAAGTTATCAGAATACATTTAAAAGGAAACAAGATTCAGTGCTCTGAAAGGACAATTTTTCTGTTATTTCCATATCTAACTGCATGTTCCATACTCTATTAAGTCAAGTGTAATGTTTCCTAATCCCTCAGGAAGGCCTGTGTATGGTTGTGACTGTGCTGGTGCCCAGGGCTCTTCAAACACAGTCCCCACTACCACCTATATTCAAACAGAGTGATCATTGACTATTTATCTGACTTCAGTTTAGATGTGTTATGTTACATGAAATGTTTAGATCACTAGCAGGAGGGGGCAACTTGCCCTGTGAGATGCCAAAGTGAACTACAGACATCTAATGTTCTCTATGATGTAATTCTGCATAGATTTCTAAATCACAGCATAATTATATCTAACCAAGTCTTTTTCCTCGTAGCATATAACATACATACATGAAGTAAAGGACGATTGGTCTGCTACTTGTTTTCACCCTTTTTCAGTGATCGACAACAGCTGCAGAAATGGTGTGATCAGATTTGCAAAGGAAATTTTATGGCAGTAAATTAAAAGTTTTTGGTCCTACCTTTGCTATATGAAGAAAACAGACTTCAATCAGGCATGTGATACTGGTCAAAGGCCCCAGATTTTCAATGGGTCATAGCTAAGGTGACCAAACATCCCCGATTTTCGGGGCAGTCCCCAAATCTGGTCTCTCTCCGATGAACAAGTGTCCCTGAAAATGTCCCCGATTTGAACAAATGTCCTTGAAATTTGAAATTTTCCAAGATATTAATTATAGTGTTGTATAAAACAATATTTTGTCGATTGTGCACCTTTGTCAATTGTGTACCTGTATACCTTTCGGACGGGAGCTGAACGGCCGGCCAGCTTATAGGCCTAGTATTAGATAAACATGTTTGAGATATGTATTGTAGCGCCCAAGTACCGACGTACGTTATAAGCTAACAAATAACAGGTATCTGCAATCACAGAGATCGAAAGTCAAGAGCATCACTCATTTTCTATTACTACTGTGATCGCACACATTTACTGTAGCCAATTGCACACTAACGATGCATATTTTCCTTACATGGTGCATGGTCGAGAATCATCCCTGATTTAAACCACCAAAATATGGTCACCTTAGTCATAGCATGGACCTTGCAAAGGGAGGTTTTGGTGACTGCTTATACACAGGCATTTCCTGAGGACTACTTTGATTTCCATCAATTTTGTGTTCTGTTTGCTTGACAATTATACATCAGGTGAAAACAAAACAGAGTTCTGAAGAATTTTGTTATGAAGTGCTACATTCATGTATCTGTTTATGATGTGGTCAGTATCTTATTGTCATACAGGGTGACTTACTGTACAGTAATTACCAAATTTTCAAATCAATTACTTTTACTATTGGGGTCATTGCCCATGTAGTCATCTTAAGTTAATTGTAGATACTTGTCCCCATTGTTGGAAAAGTGAAAGTATGTGCTGATAAAAATGACTGGAATTTGTCACTTCATACCTCAAAAATTGAACTACTGTAGCTGCGGTATGAAGGGTGTGTGATGCTTCACTGTGCTTCACTCTGGGACCTCTATGACATATTTTGCTTCAATTTTTCGACTTAAATGTTGCTTTGCTGTAGATTTTTAGAGGGAGATTATTAATACTTGGTGTAGGTAGATCAGGCAAGTCCAACCAGTAGATTGTAATCAACCCGTGAATTGCAGACTGATTTCCAATCAGTTTTGTGAGTTTCTGTTTGTGCACATATTTTACATACATGTGGGCTGCAGGCAGGTGGTGTATGGGGTGACTTAATTTTTACCCCACGGTGCATGGGTGACTATTTACTCATGCTTCTCAAGAGTTCAGGCACCTGGTTTGCTTCCAAAAATCTTACCAGAATAACTTCCAATTTCATGCGCAAATTCCAGAAAATCGAAAAAAGGGGGTTGGGGGGCGCTGAAAGCCCCCTTGAATATTTTCCTAGACTAATATTATGCTAATTTTCGAGTATTTGTTATTGTTAATGTGGTGAAAAAGGGGGGCTGAGGCTGGGAAAGCCCCCCCCTTGGATCCACGCCTGAATTTTAGTGCAAAGCATCCCATCATATTCCCTCAAACTTCGTCAATCTAAAATTGCTTGAGGAAAGAACTTTTCATTTGTGAAAGGAGGCATTTTCCTCAATTTTTGCAAATAAATTTACTTGATTTGGACACACTGATGAAAGATTCTAAGCACATATCAAATATTAGGATCTTGTTACACCAGTCCATTCTGGAGTCTAGATGCATTATCAAAACATGCCATACAACATGTATAAATTGCACTTTCAAAGATTTAAGAAAGGCCCCTGGTCATAAATGGCATATGGGTCACTTATAAAATCTGCAAAACCGAGGAGTCAAAATCTGGACTAGATTGGCACCTGATCCAAGTCTGCTTAATGTAAGGCTTGTATGTGGACTAACCAGTATCCCTCCTTGGAATCTTCCAGTCCACACAGTGACCCAACGCTGGAAATAAATGAAAGCCAAGAGGCCATGGGCCATGGTCTTTGTATTTTTGGCAGTGGCCTTAATGGTGCCCTACAAAATGGCATACTTTGCAAGGCCACCATGGCCTTTGTGCCCTTTCCAATAAAATACAACCAAGCATACACCAGATCACACACATTTTCTCTTTGGCCTTAGTGCCCTATGAAATGCTCATGTGTGCCTTAAAAACTAATATGAAAATGGCCTTGTCCTCATGATACCTTATTTCCAACCCTGTGAGCCATACATGGCTCGCTATGTGGCCTGGAAGATCTCAAGGAAAAGGAATCATACATCTTAGGTTCCAAAACATTGGGCAGCCCTGGTGTGGTATGTAGTCAAAAAGTAGTCATTACCAATGAATGCAGAAAGTAAACTATTACTTAAAATATTATTACGAGTAAAAACAGACAAACAGAAGTAGTGTTGTTATTAAATGATATACAAATAGCAACATAGATGGTTCAAGGCACAGCTGCAGTACTCTTAAGTATGTACAAGAAGATGCAGTTGATAAGACTGCATTCAGACTTACACATTTGCCAAAACTAAACTCTAAAATATATTTAAATATCACCAAATGAAATGCCTTTTCCATACCATTTCTGTGCTGGTTCACCTTGAAAATTGGCACAAAGATTCACAATTTAATGTTGCAAAACCTCACGAATATTGCTCACATTAAATGTGTGACAAAATCAGTCCTTTTCCCAAACCAAGCAAAGTTCATGAAAGACAGACGGGTATAAAGATGGGTGAATCATGCTGTAACGTTTTGAAAAGGCTCAAATTCTCATTAACTTTTAAAAGCTTTGTTAATACAAAAGCAAAGCAAAGTTTGTGAGTACTCATCAAACTGTTTCATTTGCTTCATTCTTTTTTTAACACTATTTTCCTTTTTTACATTCTTGTTTACACTATTTTCCTTTTTTAAAATGTCATGTGTCCAAAGAGGGATTTCAAATATTGGATATGAGTGGGACCTTATACTAATGATAACATAAATGAAATACGACTTTTAAATCTTGAAGTTTTGAAGGTATCAAAATACCTCCACTTATCCAATCTTGGGACACAGCGATAGCTGCATTCGAATTTCCTCCGGCATTCTTTCACTGGTTGTCACCCTTGATGTGGGGGCAAATGCTTTAATTCTTCCAGAGTGAAAACTTTGGATTTTCTGTAGTTTCTTCATATGAAGCTGGATCCTCTTCTAGGCTAAGAACATCACCCATCTGAGCTGCAGATACCTGTAAATAGTGGAATGCCATGGAATATTGAGTTAGTTATATTCCTCTGGCAACAAGCATACATTCACAAAACAGAAGAAAAAAATTAAAACATAACATATCCAAAATAAAAGTTTTAAAGGACAAGTGCAGACTGCAGTGCACCAGAGGTTTCATTTATAATTTACATATCACACAACACAATACCATTTCAGGACAAATTTCAAAATTATAAATACATACATTATGCATAATTTAAAAGTGTACATGATCTTTATAATAGCAGCAAAGGCATCATGTATAAGTTTTTTTCTAAAAATAGAAGCAAAAAGTCATTTTGTCACTAACGTAAGTTCTAACATACAGAGTAAACGATTGGTAGAGAAAACAGTTAAGTTAGGATGTTCCTTGTCCATTAAGTTTTGAAGTTGTACAATGGACAGCATTTGATCCTAGGACAGATTTTCCTGACATACAGCTTGAAGCACAACATGTGGCCCACTGACAGGTTCCATGAAGCCACCAACTTAAAAAAATTACATTTGTCCTCCTCTAGGATATGCCTATAGGCCAGAAATTTATAGAACAGCTTCACTGCTAATTCACCATAATGGTTACCTGTTAGCCTGCATATAGTCAGGCAATACTTGAATAGTACCATATTAAATCTGTCTTGTGACAATATTTCACATGTGTACCTATATGTAATAATAATTTGCATTGCATGCATATATTACATGGACTTCATTTTGACAATTGTTGCTTCTTCCTTTACAACTAATAAAGTATTACTGCTGAGGTCACTAGAATGTATTTTATCACTTGTCTTACATGGGGTATGACCCTGTACCCCTAGGGCTTAGACGAATGCATTCTGGACCTGTTGCACAGTGGGCTTGGGTGACCTTGAGCGTTTACTAGCATAATTCAATATGACCCTCTTTTCCAAAAGTTAGTGCAACCCCACATATAATTCAATGGTCCGCTGCATAAAAAGAGGTTCAGACACAATGTGTAATGATTTTAAAAGGTTTACCTGATATTTCAAATATATATAATTATGTTTATTTGTATGCACATGTATGCTCTTTTATAATAAATAGTGTACAAAGAACACATCCTTTCAGGGCTTCAGAATCCACATTCCAAATTGCAAGATTTAATCAAAGCTGTTACAGGTTATATCTTAATAGGGATCCTTTATTAGTCACATTGACTGTAATTCCCATCTTAGTGTCACCCTTATAAATCAACGTCTGTTAAAACTATTTTGTCATACCTTGACTCGGAGGAATGGAGGGAAAACAAGCCAGTGAGCAACAACTGGAAAAAAAGGCTGTGGCTGGCCCGACTTAAACCAATTGGTTAGAAACTGAGCCATAAAACCTCACCTAACAAACCTAACAGACCTTGACTCGGCTCAGCTGATATTTCACAATGGTTGGTGGTAATACATGCTCTTTAACCCTTGTAGCACTACAGACTGAAATATTCCCCCTTGCAAGATTTGCTCTCCAGGCTACAAGTGGATGTATTTCCTCATGTGACTTGCCTTGATAACCAATAATCAGGCACCCTCCCATGAAACTGATGTGAAACCATGATCATTCTTATAGACCTTATGCATTGACATCACACTGATGTCATTTTGGGTGAAAACAATGAAGCACATGTGCACGAACTGCATGGATTTCGCCGCACGTGTAGTAGACTTACGTGCATATACGATTGGTTGACAAATCAGCTGTCTGCATTCCTTGGTGTAACTTGCAATGATATGTGCTTTTCCTCCATTCTCCTCCAAAGAAGGAGCACTTTCTCCTTTGTGACAGCACATGCATAAGGTCTAAAGAAAACTCAATTCTGTAAATGTTGACGCTGCTAAGCTCGCTATCTCATATCCCTTTGGGTCACAGTTATTTTTGCCAATTTCATAATGCAAAAAACAAAATTGGTTATCATAATCAAAAGATCACAGAAAATGTACTTAATAGTAAGATCCCTAGTGGTGTTTTAAGTTTTGGACAGTTACTAAACTGAATACTTGTAATAAGCGGTATTTAATGAATTATTAAGTGTAATCCCTTTTAAAGATTTTTTGAAATATTTCTGTATATTTTCACTATCTCTTATCCAGTTTACAGTACATAGCTTGGCAACAGAAAAATCTGCTGAAAACTTGCTAGGCAGCCCTGTGGCACATACTATGTGTAGTATAAGCACACACCTGTGTGTAAGGTAATTGAGAATCGATCAACTCAAGCAAGACCCAATCATTCCTGATACAAAGCCCCAAATTCGACACAAAAACATCCCATTAAATCACAGTAAAGGTCAGTTGCTAACAGGGCTGTTGCGACCAGGGGGGTGTGGGGGTGTCTCACCTTCCCCCCCCCCCCCCATCCAAAGTTCGTCAGAGCAACGATAGTTGGAAAATCTGAAATACCACTTGGAATTTCTGATATCTTAGTCTAGCACATGTCATTTTCCCGACTGAGCCTATGTCAACTTTGTACATATTTTCCAAGTAGACCAAGTGAGAAATATACCAAATGTTATTTTCCTCACATAAAATCGAATCAGGAGGCCCTATACAGGTACAGTATATGCTAGCCTTAGATGCCCGAAAAGTAGGCAGTAAAGTAGTCAAAAAGAGGGGCTTCAGGAGGTTTGTTGAAAACATATTCTTCTCTTAGATGACATACTTTCTGCTTTCACCTAACCAAATCTTAGTATTCACTTAATTATGGACATTTTCCAGATATATCTGATCAGTCCCAAAGTATCCCAAAGATAGCACCATTTTGCATCTAACCAACCTTACCTTAACAAAAATTTCTCAAAGGGGAGGGGGACACTCCCTCCTCTCAGGCCCCTCCCCCAGGACGGCACCTTTATGTAGTGACAAAGGAAGGATCCCCACTGCTGTATACAAATGCAAGGCTCATAAAAAAGAGCATGCAATTTTTGGGCCGCCACTCATTTGGAAAAAGAATCAAAACAGTCGGAAAAAATAGAATTCACTTAGTTATGGACATTTTCTAGCCATATATGATCAGCTCCAAAAATATCCCAAAGATAGCTCCATTTTGCATCTAAGCAACCTTAAATTACCAAAAATTGCTCAAAGGGGAGGGCACCCCTCCCCTTAGACCCCTCCACCATGACAGCACCTTTATGTAGTGACAAAGGAAGGATCCCCACTGCTGTATGTAAACACAGGGTG
>JAIZAY010001377.1:0-15577 GCA_029531755.1 Holothuria leucospilota | reverse complement strand
TACCACAAATTTATTCAGAAACGTACTTTTGCTCTTCATGAAACTTTCGTTCAAAGTAAAAATACCATAATACCATCTGAACTGTAAACTGTGAGTTCCATGCAAGTGTTCCCATTTTGTTAGTTCCTCAACCATTGGGCGGGGGTAATTTCACGACCTCTGGAATCCTACAAAGTCATACTGGAAACCACACCCAAGCTGTCCCCTTTGGGAAATGGGGGCAGTCCCCCCCTGGGTTTCTGCTTCTCGTCCTCGCCGTTCGCCAAGGTAAATGGAACTCCCTCAGTTTTTTTTTTTTGGGGCAGAGCTGAAAGAAGCCAATTCCATCGTGTGAATCATAGCCTACTTTTTTTCACACTTTTCGAGAACCTTTTTTTCCCACATACCTCCTTTGAATTTGCAAAAAAGGACGGAAAAAGTCCCCCCACCCCCCCCCTCCCCGAAAATAGCCGAAAATTTCCTCACCCCTTGCTCCGCATGTTGCCAAAAAACCCGACCTGAAATACGACGGAAGGCCGAAGGAACAATCGCGGTGGGTTTTTGTGAAATCCCTGACATGTGCCAGGTTGTTTTCCCACCCCCTTGCTTCGGTAAAACATGGGGGGAAGGGAGAAAAAGTCAAGTGATATGAAGTTTTCTCCTCCTGACCATTATCAACCGAATAATGTGGACAGTGGAGGAAAACCAATGTTAGTGAGGGGGGTTACTTCACAATAAAGGAACCCATTACAACAGTTGGGGCCCCCCCATAAATGGACCCGCAGCACCCCGCTTTTTAGCATTAATTGAACCCAACGGAATTAAGCTACTGCTTATATATAACTTTGGTTATATATAATTCCAACGTGGGAAATTGATTTCCGCCAACCCGTGGGTACCGGGAACTCGTCCCAACCCGACCCGAGCGGGGAGCTAGCCTATGTTTGTTTTTTACTTAAATTTTTTGGACAAGAATGGATTCCGTTTTGTGGTCCCCAATGTTGGCGGGGCGCGTTCCCCCCATGTTTTATGGACCAGGTGGTGTTTCGATAATGCCCTCACTGAAACCTCTTTATTGGGAAAATAACATTTTCGATAGTATCCCCCCCCCCACCCCCCATCTTTTCCCCCCCCCCATAGAAATGGCAAGAGCCCCCAGACTCCCCCTGTAATCCATACCATAGAGCCCAGTATAACAGAGAAGAAATAGGCCCCGATGCAACCCGAGGAAAATGAAATTTACTGGTACTTGACTGTCCTTTGGACAAGAGACCGTAAATAAGGTCTAACGGTTTTTTCCCTAAATTCTTTTTTGGCCAAAGGGAGGGTGGGGGGAAATTGTTGGTACTTTACTATAATGAAACCAAACAATTTTTTTTGGAAAGGGGATAGAAAAGAAAATCATGGACCGAAAACAAATATCACATAAAAAACAAATAACTGGAGGATTTTATTGGGGGAGTAAAAGGAATTGTCTTCCTTTGAGGAGCAAACCAACTTAACTCAAAGCCATAAACGTTTGTGGTGACCCTTGACCGCCGTTTTTTTAGAAAATCCCCCCCAAAACCTTTATCTTATTCAACTTCTCCCTTTCCACCAAAGAATTGGAAAAATGGATGATGGAATGTGTAAGCACTTAGTTGGGGTACCGGGGACCATAATGGGCCTAATAGCCCCCCACCTTCTGGGGTGCAACCCTAAAACGAAATGGGAAGCTTTATATGAGAAATAAATTTTTTTCAACTTTAATCAGGGGATCCGGAAAGTTGATCCCTGAAAGCTACAACCTAGAAAACAAACTGGGGTTACCTTTTTGCCAGTGCAAAGTTTAAACCATAATTCCGAAAAAGCCTGGGTAAACACAAGAACCATTAGGAACACCTAGAAACATAAAAAAAAAAAAAAACCATTTGGAACCTTTTTGTCCTATTTATTGGGGAAGGTTGGGAGGTTTTTCAGTTTTTGAGTGGGGTAGGGGGTAACAAAGGAAAGTTGAAGAGGAGGGGGCCCGGCCCCCCCTCGAATTCAATTTCTTATAAGCCCAATACACAAAATAATGAAAAAAAATTGGCCAAAATAACAATAATGCTAGCCCCTAACACCAGTAAGACAAAACAGAATTTTGGGTAACAACGTAAAAAACATGTTTGGTTGCCCCCAATAACATTAAAAGGGGCAAAAATAAGCCTTTTGTAACCTGGTAACCTAAATTATTGGGGACGAAAGTGTTCCAAAGGTTTCGTTGTTTTACCAGTCCCCCCCAATACAATTGGGTGGGAAAAAATTGGGAAATTTACAAAATTTTGTGAAAAATACCCATTGTCCCCCCCCCATTTCCACCAACCGGGTAACATGGTTATAGAACAAATTTTTTGTCCCTTTCCCTTCCGTGGACGTAAATAAGTTGGTTAACCTATAACGGGGGGGGGGGGGGAATTCCCGTGAAGCACCAAATGGAAAAAAAAAATGTTTCGAGTTTTCCCAACGGACCGGGGAAAGAAAGGGCCCTCAAAAAAACTTTTACTACAGTAAAAAAAAAAAAACATGTTCAATTTGTTGGCATGTACTTGGGGCCCGTTTAGGAAAACCGGGGGGGGTGGGCCCAAGGGTGAGCCCCAAAATGGCCCCCCCCCCAATATGGGGTTTGTTTTTTGATGGGGGGCCCCCCAAAATGGTCACCCAATTTTTTAGGCCCCCCCCCCAAAATAAATTTGGGGGCGAACAAGTGTTTTTTTTACAGTTTTTTTTCGTTTTTTTAGGCAATTTTTTTTGGCCTCCCCCTTTTAAAGGAGGACCAATTTGTCCTCTAATAAAAAACCTAAAAATTTTTTTTCGGCGCGGCCTTACCGCGCCGGCCCAGGGAAAGTAGATTATTTCCCCTTGGGTTTTTCCCCTTCCCAAAAGTTTTTACATTCCCTAACAAATACCACACACACTAAATAGGACAGCCGCAAGTCCCCCTTTAAAAAAATAGTATATCCACCCCCCTTTACACAGTACAAACACAGGATAGAAAGAAAAAGGTTACAACAGTTTTTTTATTGTTGAGAGGATCACGGTAAAATTTTTTCCATCCCATATTTTTGCAAAAGCCTAGCCTTACTGGTTTTTCTACTTCCTTGTGGGTGTGTCGCACCCCACACCCCCTAGCGTGTAAACCGGTCATACAGTTGGGGTGGAAGGAACTCAACCGCAGCAATTATTTGGGCCGTTATTTTTCCCAATCGGGGGGGGGGGAGATAAGTGTTCAAGGTAGTTTTCGATACGACTTGCAATATTAAATCTTTCCCGGGGGGGGTGCCGATAGTACGGGTCCCCTTAAGAAACCCCCCTACAAGCCTTTTTCTTTTCCTTCTATGGTTTTTTTTTTTTTTTTTTTTAACATAATTTACAAATGGGCCCTAATTTTGTTTTTTTTTTTTTTGTGAAAAAAATGAACCACCCGAAAAATTATTCGCCGGCGGGGGGGCCCTTTTTCGGCGCGCCCCTTGTTGTTTTGGCAGTTGTTAACAGTTTTGTTTTGAATTCCAGGAAAAAAAACTTTAAATCAAACGTCCCCCGGAACTTAACTTCTCTTTTAGTATTTTACTATTACAAAATTTTTTAATTGCATAATAATGGGAAAACCGAAATGAAAAAAAGAAGGCCTAAAGTAAAACACAAGGGCTATTTTTCATATCAAAAAAATCACCACCTCATCCCCCAATACCTCGACGGCCAATTGGGGGCATACTGGTCGGATAAGTAAAATTATACAGAGGTTCCCATATTGGGAGCCACCCGTTCCGCGCGGTGCCAATCGATGGGAGCCTACCCTCTAAACTCCCACTTAATAAAAAAAAAGGTTTTTTAACAGAACTCCCTGGCTGTTAGAAAAAAATACCACTCCAAGTGTTTCCCCAACCTAATTTCCCACCTTGGGAAAATCCCATTGGGGGATTAACTCACACCGCCTTTTGAAAGACAAGTTTTTTTGACATGAAAAAGTCCGGCAAAAATTAGATGTTGTAAACACCGAACCCTTTTAACAAAAGTGTGGTTATGTTTTTCAAATCCAAAAAAACCCCCCCTTTTAACAAAAATTTTGGCACCAACAATGGACCCCACAAAATCCTTGAAGTGGGCTTTCCAAAAAGTTCCTGGTGCAAAAAAGGTGGGCCCCACCTTTTCCGGGTTGAGGAATTTTTTGGAATGGTATAATAGTTTTAACAATCCTCAGAAACCCGTTATTCTCGGTTACACGCCCTTTATCCCGTGTCCGAAAAAAAAAAATCCCCACGAAAAAAAAAAGGCCAACAATCCCTAGGTGGCCGACGTTTTGCCTTTTTTTCAGAATAAGTTTAAAAAATGGGGTTTGGAAAAAACTTTCCCCAATCCTCGGGAAAACCCAGTGTTGACGTAGCTAGGAAAAATTTCCGGTGGGACCGGGGGGGGGGGGGGGGGGGGCCAATGGCAAGCCACAGGAATTTTTTACTTTATCTAAAGCGGACGCGCCCAAACCCCCCCCCACACAGGGAGTTTTGGCCGCGGAGCGGTAACAAGAAAATTTATTGTTGGCTTTTCCCACAAGGGCTTTCCTCCAGATGGGCGTGGGATGGTAAATTTTTGGGGGCATTCCCTTCCCGGGGCCCCCGGTTGTTTTTGAACCCCCTGCCGTGCTGATAAAATTATCTACTTAAATTTGGGCCATGTTTTCGGTGGGGCAAACTGAAACCAATATTTTTTGTATAAATGAACACATATTTTAAACAACAAAAACAAAAAAAAAAAAGAAAGAAATGAAAGAAAAAAATTTTCACATAACCTTCCCTCGTGGTAAAGAATAATGGGGATGGTTTTGGTCCCTTTTTAATGAAAACCAACCCCATTGGGCCGGTGCCCGGAAATTTTCCGTCCCCCCTATGAAAAGTGGGGGAATTATATTAATGTCCAGCTTGGCAAATAATCCTTTAAGCGGGCAGGGGCGCACCAACCAAAATCAGTTTGGGCGGCCGGGGGGAGGGGGGGGGGGCGTAAAGAAAAATTTTTTTGGCACAAAAACTACCCACCCCCAAAGAAATTCCCAACTTGGGGAAAATTTTGGCCCCCTTAAAACCACCAAAATGCTTCTATATTTCCAACGTGGAAATTTTTTCTAACTAAAGACAAACTGTAAAATCCCCCTGAAATTGTCCCCCCTTGTTTTTCCCTAAAAAAAATAGGGCCCCCCCTAAATTTGGGAAAAAAAGGTAACCCTAGAAAAATTAAGGTTTAAAGTGGGTTTTTTTCACGTGAACCTTTCCCGGATATATTAGTACACCAGCGGGTAATATCTGAAGCGGGAAGCGGCCCCCCAACCAAAGGTTTTTTTTTGGCCCGCGTAAGCTAAGTAACCAAGTAAAAAATTTTTGAGCCTTTTGAAATATACAATTTTCCCCCAGGAAATCCGTTCCGGAACAAATGTCCAAAAACTTTGTCAGGCCCTTGATAAAAACAATTAGCAAAAAGCCCCATCAAGATGGCCGCAATTGTTGCCCGAAAAAATTTTTTAAAAAAAGGTTTGAATTTGAAAATTTTGTTTTCCTAAAACAACATTAAAGTTGTGGGGGGTTTTGGGGTCACACATTTTTATCCGACCTTTATTCAAAAATTGGATCCAGAAGTGGGAAGTTTTATGTGTCCCTAAATGAAATTTCAGTGAATTTGATTTGGGGAACGGAGGGATTTTTCCCACAGCCAGAGTTTCCAACCTATTTATTTAATGTAATTGAGTAACAAGGTTAAAAACGCCAAAGAATTTGCCCCCGAAACGGGGGGAAAGGGCCCCCTTGCGAACCCACGCCCCCCCCCGAAAAGGCCCCCTAGAAGGGCCCCAGTGCGGCTGTTTTTGGGTAAAATTAGGGGTGTTAAAAAGGTTGGGGGGGGAAAGTTTTGAGAAAAAAAAAAAAAAACGGCCCTGTGTTAACTAGACCCCAATTTCAATTCGGGGGCCTCACCCATAATTGCCATAAAAAAATTTTTTTGGGGGTAATTATGCTAGAGAAGCAATAAATTTCGGCCCGTTTTGAATTTAAAAGTGTTTGGTTTTTTTTTCCCCCGGAAATCCTAAAATTGTTAAACTTGGCCCAAAAGCGGCGCCGAAAGGCAGCCGCAAAAAAATTTTTTTGTGGTAGGTTTTTTTACTTCACAACAAAAAAGAAGCAACCACATTGGTAATCCATGGAGAAACAAAACAACAAGGAAAATCCTTTTAAGGGGTATTGTTTTTTAGGAGAACCGTAAATAAGAGAATTAAAAATATTGCATTTGTAATTCGAAAACTACCTTGACCATACACCTAATCCAAAATTTTCCAAGCAAATTGTGTGCCCCCTTCCCGTAGGAGTTCCCCCCCTTCACCAAGTCCTGACCCAAGTGGGGTGGCCGCCAATGACCACCACAACAAAAAGAAAGCAAGTTTTTTTCACTCACGCCCCCTTTTGCCGGATTGGGAAGGGAAATTTCCGACCTTCTACATAAAAACCTTGTTTGTACTTTTTTTATACACACTACACATAAGATAAAAAATGGTACTTATACTTTATATGTTGGAGAAAGTGGGAAGAGAACCCTTTTTTGCCCGCTCATTAAATCTTAGCAATTGTAGAGTGGAAAACCATTAGAAGAAAAACCCGTGGGGGATTTTAGCCTGTTCCTTTCTTGCGCCGGGGCGGGGGTGGGTTAAGCGAATCCCTGGCCCCCGGGGAAAAATTTTTTGTTGTTGTTTTTTTTTTTTTTAAAGAAAGAAGAAATTGGGGGTCCCTCCTGATTTTCTGAAGGGAAGCCAAAAAAAAATTTGTGGGTAAAACCCCCCCCCGACCCCCCACCTGAATAATGTTTTGGAAAAAATGGTTTGAGGGGACCCCCCCAACCCCAAACATTGAGAAACCCACCTAAGGCCCCAAGGGAAAACCTAATAAAAAAAAATATTTATATCTTGGTTTGTTTTTTATTATTTTTGTTTTTTGGCAATCCAGTTGAAGGGGTGGGGGCCCCAATGGCCCCCAATGCCCCCCCCCCTACAATACGCCAGTGGGCTTTCGGAGACCCCCCCCAAGTTTTCACCCCAAGGCCCCCCCCCAAAGCCCCTTAAAACCTAATTCCCCTGTTCCCCCCCCCCCCCTCTCCCAGAATTTGATGGTGTTTTGTTTGTTATTTATTAAAAAAAATCAAATCCCAGCTTAAACCATTTTTTCACACAAAATTGGCACAATCTTTGAAATGGCCCTGCCCCTATTTTCCAAAAGCCCTGATGACAAGTGGGGGGCCGATTTTACCCCCGGGGCGAATCCTGGGCACGTGTAATTGTCCCCAAATTCTTAAAAAATTTTTCCCCTTGTGGGGTAAACGGCCCCACTCCCGCCCGGAAAAAACCTAAATTGGTGGGCGCTTTTTTTTTCCGCGGAGGGGGGGCTTGTTTTTAGGTTAAATTTATATACAGGTGAGTTAAAACCGTGGGAAGTCCCACAACCACACACCCACACAGAAGAATACACACCTACATACAGCCACCTCCAGAAGCCTACCACTAACACAAACACAAGCGTCGCGCGTTAACTCCCCCCCTGCAATGAGGGTGTTTATTTTTTGCTTTTTTCATATTTTCCCCCCGCTTTGTGGGCTTTTTGAAATTATTTTTTTTATTTTTGGCCTCAAAATTTTAAAAATCGGGAAGAAATCCACATTGAAGAAACAAAAAAATGTTGGGTGTTTTTTTTTTTTACAGTGGTTGGGTAAAAGGGGGGGAAAAAATTTTCCAAGGGTCGAAGAAGTCCCACATCTGGTCCCTAGCCCCCTCCCCCAATTGTTTTTAAACATCTTCCCTACCGGCCCCACGCCTTTTTAGTTTTATATATTTATTGGGTCCGAGTTGGGTATTCATAAAGTAGGAAAGTAATTATAAAACATTAGTTTGTGGGGGAAAAGAATATATTTCTTTTCTCGAACACATTATATAATTCCTTATGCCAAAGAAGGAGCACGCAATATTCAATATTCAAAAAATCACAAAACAGATTTTGGTTCCCCAATTTGCCCCTATTTAAATCAAGTGGACCATGGGTTTTTTGTGGGGAAATTTTAACGCGGTTTTAGTTTGGGGGCGGGTTTTATGCCCATTGGGGGTTGAAATGCTGAAAAACAGTGGGTATAATTACATTTAGGCGAAAATCCAGCCATTCCCCCCGTTTTTATTCGCATGTGCGGTAGCTTGGTAACGCCTACCCCTTGCCCCCCATTATGTTTCCCCCAATATTAATTTGGGGAAACCGTTGGTTTGGGGGTTTCACGAGGAAGGTTTGTAATACCCGAGATCCCCCCACGTAAAAGTTATGTCCCAGGGCACACGTGTTGGAACAAACGAAAAGCAATTCCCCTACCAACCCGAAAGCTGGTGGCCCTTTTTTTCCGATTAAATTACCCAGCGAGTTGCCGTGGGGGGGCGGGGAAAAGCGGAAAGAAGGAAAACGTAAGAAGAAATTCACGAAGTAATCATGGGCGGCGCCCCCCTTCACAACCCATAAAAAAGAAATTTTGGTTTGTGTTTTGGGGGGGGGGGGGGGGGGGCAGGGGGGGGGGGGGGGGGTGCCAAAACTCAAAGTAGTCCGTATTCCAAGGGAAGAGTTTCCGGAAAGACCCCCCAGCCAATAAAATTAAATGGTCAGCCCCTTGGCGAATAGTAAAAATTAATAAGCACCCCTCAACAGGAAAAAGTAAAATGTGGCATAGGCCCGGGTTAGGGGGCCCCAAAGGCCTTGAATTTTTGGGGGGGGGGGTGGGCCCTTTGTTAAAAAACGATCCTTGCCACACCCCGAAAAAAATAGAAAACAAAAAAAAATTTTCCCCGCGCGCCGGTTTTACCAAAAATGGGTTTTTTACAAATTGTTACCATACCATAATAGGCATGGCCCCAAATCCCGTTTTTGTTGTATTCCCACAAAACACTTGCCAAAAAAATGCCCCCAGTTTTTAACATTACAATAATATTTTTGGGGCCACCGGTTTTACCCTAAAGCTTTTTTTCCATAATTGGGTTTTTTTGTTTTTTTAATTTGTCTGGGGGAAAAAGGTCCCGTTTTTTTGTTAACAAAAAATGCCTGCTAATAATCAAGTTGGTGTACAATTATAAGCCACGCAATTATTTTCCCCCCCTCTCATGGGGGTGGGCTAAGAAGCCCACTAATTGGGTTGGTTTTGGTGGTTTGGATTCGCCCCGGCCCTTGGGTGGGGAGGGGGTTCCCCCCCCCTAAAGGGGTAAGGGGGGGGGCAAATTTTTTTTTTTGAAAACATTTAGGGTTGTTCCCCCCCCCCCCATACATGGCCAATCCTGGGTTTGGCCCAACATATGCTACCTTTTTGGAAAAGTATAATTTTTGGGGGTTGTGTTTTTTTTTAGGGTTTTTAGGTTAACAAAAAAAAAAAATCGGCCCGTTCAGTTGGACGGGGGGGCCAAAAATGGGGCCCTAAAATGTGGCCCTTTTTTCCTCAAAATAACACCCCCACTGGAAAATAATCATGTAATCACTATAAGTTTTTTTAAACCATGTTAAAAAAAAAAACAAAAAAAACACTAGAAAAAAAAATTGGGGAATTTTAAATAACCGGGGAAAATATATAAATAAAGGTTAACTGGTTGGCAAATCCAAATTTCAAGAAACTTACCGTTTGTTTAATTACCCAAGGGAAAACAGTTTTTTTTTTTAACAAAGTATCGAACTTTTCCGTTTAAGCCTTTTAAACAATATGTAACATTGTCATTTTGTCCTTTCAGTAAGGTTGGCCCGAAAAGAAAAAAATTTCTCTCCTCAGAAATAAATTTTTGGCCCCCTGAATTTTTTCACAAAAAAATAAGCTTTTCCCGTTTTGGGGGAGCCCTTGGGGCAAAGCCCCCCCAGCCCCACCCCCCCCCTGCCTTCCTAACGGGGGGAAGTATGGGTTTATTTAATGATTATGTTATTTACAGCGATGGCCCCCATGTAAGTGTTTTTTTTTTCAAAAAAAAAACAAAAAAAAAAAGTCCCCCTTCCCCTTCAAACAAACCATTTTCAAGTGCAAGTTTAGTCCCCCCACCCCCCCCCCCATGAATGAGAAGACTACTTTTAAAAAAAAATAAAATTAACCAAGACAATTACATTAAACCTGTCCCCCGCTTAACCGTACTTTACCATGGGGGGGTCAAAGAGTAAAGAAGAAAGCCAGGTGGGGAAATTTTTGGGTCCCAAATCACGGCCTTTGGAATTCCCCATTTTTTTAAATAAAATGGAACCCCCCAACTGGTTTTTAAAATAGTTTTAATACAATAAAATTGTTTCCTTTCCACATTGTGGGCCCAACAAAATATGTTTGTTCAGTCAAAGCCTTTTGGGCCAAGAAAAGGCCCTATAAAAATGTTTGGTTTTTTTCCCCTGGATTTGTTTTGTCCATAAACTAAAACGGAAAATTTTCCGAAGCAGGAAGGACCAACCCTTGAAAAACCCGATGGAAAATAGAAATAAGCACTAAGTATTTTTTTGGATCTCCAAAGTTAAAACCTTGTTTTGTGCCGAAACGAAATTTTTTTTTTTTTTTTTTTTTATTACAAGGGGGGAGGGGGAAAAAAATTTTCCCCCTAACTCAGAAAAAACGACCGTTCCCCCCCCCCCTCCCCCACATCCTATATACCAAAAATAGCCTTAAGTGGCCCCCCAAACCATTACCAAAAAAAGGTCCCCTCCAACCATCAGCCCAAAAAACTGAGCCCCCCTTAGAAATTGGAACTGTTTTTTTGGTGGTGTTTTTTAGTGGGGTTTATTTTAAAAAATTCAATTTGGAAAAACCACGGTCATAAATACTTTTAAGCCAAAAAAAACAGAAGGTTGGGAGAAAAACCTTTTTGCCTTTATAACAGGCCCCATTTTTTGGGACCAGTAACCACAAAAGAACAGACCGCTCGTGGGCCCAACGGCCCAGACACCTGGGTCCCCAATTTTTTAATGGGGAACAAGGGGAAAAGGGAAAAAACCAGATTCTCCTTTCCCATTGGAAACCAAAACAAAAAATAAACTTTATTCTTATATGAACTACAAATGCCCCGTATTTTTTCAAACCTTTATTTTTTGGTAGACAGAATACCTATGGCTAATCCTTTGGCCCCCCCAGGTGGTGACCACCCCGGGGGGAAAACCTTTGCCCTTTTGTTAAGGGTCCCGTGGGATTGAATAATCAACCAACGGCCTTAATGGGGGTTTTTTTTTTTGGGTGTTAAATCCTAAATGCAAAACCCCCGAAAGGTTCCCCTGAAGTGGTTCCCCCCCCCTTGCAAAACTATGTGCCAAATTTTAAAACGTTCCCAGCCCATTTTACCGTGTAAAAAACTTCCCCCCCTGGGTAAATTGGAACAAATTATGATGCCCCCTCAGAGCCCTTAATCAGAATTTTTTACAAATTATCACCAAACGTGAAAATTTCAATTTTTTGTTTTTCGATTCACCCTTTAGCTCTTTCGCCACTTAACGGCCAGGGGTCCATTTTGGGGTGGGAATGTTCCTTGAAAGTTGAACTATGTTTTTACGGGTAAGTATAAGCAAACAAAGGCGAACATATTTGAAACGAAAAACCGCCAGATAGCCCGGCGAAGCCGGGAAAGGCCAAAACAAGATGGCCGATGGTTTTTTGGAAAAAAAAAGCCAACTTTTATAAGTTAGATGTTTTTGTGTTTTTTAACCCTTTCGCGAAACAGTTGCCAAAAAAAAAAATTGGGAAAGGTTTTATTCCCACTCCCTTTTTAAATTTTTAAAGCCCCACTCAAAGGAAAAGGGGAGGGCCCCCCATTAAACTTCCCCATTCCTTCGAAATTTACATGTTTTTTTATTTTTAGTTATTATTTTTTAGTTTTTTGGTATTTGAAAAATTTTGAAGTCCAAAGACCAATGCTTTTGCAGCAACTTTTTGTTTTTTTTTTTTTTTTTTGGGGGGGGGGTGGGGTGGGCGGCAAGTGGCTTTTCCCCCCGTGGGCCCCCTAATTGGGCCCGAGGCCCCCCGCTTCATGAACCCGAAATAATCCCAATAAACATTTTTTAAAAA
The DNA here is from genome assembly GCA_029531755.1 of Holothuria leucospilota. NCBI lineage: Eukaryota > Metazoa > Echinodermata > Holothuroidea > Aspidochirotida > Holothuriidae > Holothuria > Holothuria leucospilota. The sequence continues at coordinate 3,520 of JAIZAY010001377.1, read as the reverse complement.
ATGGGGGGGGGGGGGGGGGGGGGGGGTTTTTATTTTTTTAACTTTCCCGTTTTTTTCCTGCAAAATGGGAAACCACCTGGGTTAATTGGTTTCATAGTCCCAAAAATTCCTTTCTCCCCCCATTTTTGTTTCCCTGTCCCTGCCTTTTCGCCTTTTTTTAACTTTTTACCTGGTTTTTTATTAGCCCCCGCGAACTTAAGTTTTTTTTTGAGCTTAAGGCCCACCTTTCCAGTCCCCCCCCCAAACGGGTTTTTCCCGCCCCGTAAAGGGTGGCCCCCATTTTTCCTCTGCTTTTCCCCCCACTTGCCCCCCATCTTCCCCCTTTTTTGGCGGGCCTTACACCAACTTAACCAACTGTCCCCCCAAAATTCCCCAACAAAAAGTAATTACCCATCCCGTAGAAAAATGTCCCCACTCCTAAACCAGGGGTAACCCCAAAGGGGGGCCGGAATGAAATTGAAAAGTTTTGTTTTTTTTTCGGTTTTGAGCTCATCGGCCTGGCGACCCCAGTCCCCCTTTAGGTTTTGTTGGTTGGTTGGCCCAAGCACCCACCAGAGGGGGGGGGGGGGCCCGGACTTATGCCCAGGGCTTCCTAACCACGGAAAATTGGGGAATTCCCCCGATGCGTGGTTTGGGTACTTGGAAATGTGAAATAACTGGCCAAAGTTTTTTATGGAAATGTAAAATGTGGGACAAAATCCAACTATGTGAAGTGATTAACTAAAATGGTTGGTGTTTTTCCTTTGTGGAAACTTTTCACTTTCCAAAACTTATTTTTCCACGGTTTTTCCTAGTTACAACACTAAAGGAAAGAAAAAAGAAAAAAACTTTCCCACTTGAAACTGATTGTTCTGGGGAACCCCACCAGATTTAACCCACCTTGGCCCCCCACCCCCCAAGGTCATTTTTTGCAGCCCCTGTTTTCCCCCGAAACCTGAAACCACTGCCATGATCCAAAGTCTGCCTGCAAGGTTTTGGTTTAAGAGCATCCGATTTGAAAGCCCCGGGAAAAAGGTCCTGGGGGGTTTTTTCCGACTCCCCCAAGACCGGGGTCCCCCACCCCATTACCCAAAGGAAAAGATAAATTAAAACACACACAATAGGCACAACATAAACTAAAAGCACCCCCCCATTTTTGTGGCTTGGTGGTGGGTGCTTCAGCCCAATAAGCAATGGGAGAAAAGGGGAAACAAAGCCAGTGGAGCCCCAACTTTGGAAAAGGGGCGGTAGCCCGGCCCCGTAACTTAAACCCTTTGGGGTTTGAAAACTAAAAGGCCCGTTAAAAAACCTCAATCCCTCACTAACCCTGTAACCCTTCCCTTTCCCTTTCCGGCCTGTCCAACTGAAAGTAAAACAGAAAATCGTATTAATTTAGCCCTTATCCCCAAAACCAACCGTGAAAAGGATAAAACAATACCCATGCAACTCTTATAAACGGGCCTCGGAGCACAATTTTAAATGGGGGAATCCCAAAATTGAAAAAAAAATCTGACCCATAGAGAAAAAGAAAAAACCCACGAACAGTTTGAAACTAAATTTGAGGTGGCCCCTATGTTTGGAAGCTGCCCCATGTTCCTGATTCCTGACGGTGGGGACCCCTAAAAATAAGGATCTTTCCCTAATTATTGGAAAAACCTTTTGCAAGAAAAGTGGAAACCCAACTTTACATTCGGTTTTTTTCAAAGCCCCGATTTCCTCATCGGGGGTTTTTTTTATTTTTTTGCCATTTTTGGTAAACCTTTCCCCATAAGGTGGGTTTTCGAACAAAGGCTCGGAACCAGTAAAACTTTTTATCTATCGTTTTTTGTTACCCCTCTTACGCAATATGTTAAACACCTTTTCCTCAAGGATAGTCTAAAATTTCCCCAGTATGAGGGTAAGAACGGTGCGGTAGGGCGTGGGGATTCCCCACTCATGTGGGTCCCCCCACAGAAAGCCGCATGCGTGGAAAAAAAGGGCCTGTCCGGCTTTGAAACCCTTATCTACCTTCAAATCACGTTTCTTTTTTAAGACCGGAAAGGGGACGGAGTTCCATCTTGATTAAGACTTAAAAGGCTTACCATCAATTCGCGCACGACTCTTTGCGGTTTGCCGTATGCAAATTAAATATATATTTCGCTTATTGTCACTGGAAGTTAAATTTCGCTTAGTTTGGAAGTTCATAGCCAATTTTTCGCAGATAGGCCCCCCTAAATTTTATATGGCAAGTTTTGTGGTTTTACCTTGTTTTTTTATTTTTCTGGTGAATAAGTTTTTGTTTTTTTCCATCCCCTACAGGGGGCAATTTTGTAAGGATGGAGAAAAAGAACATCGGATGAATAGTAGGGGTTTATGCCAAAAATTTGGGGCTTTTTTTGGGAAAAACAAGAAATACCACTCCCATCATCCCACTTCCAAGGTTTTTGCCCGTGGGGGCCCGGAAAAAAGTTAAGGTACTTTCTATGCCAAGTTAAACCAGCAAATGGGTTTGGTTTGGTGGCACAAAGCCTCCCCCGAAAAAAAAATTGTACCATTTTTTAAAGACTTTTGGGTAATCCAGAGTCTTTACCGTTGCATTTGACACAGTTTCCAATATAAAACACTTAAAACAAATAAATTGCACATTTTTTGAAATAAGTGGTCCGGATACAGTTTTGGGCCCAAGTGGGGGCGGAAAATAAGGAAACAATTGGGGGTAAACATGCCCCACCAAATTGCCTCCCGCCAGTTCCGGTTCCCACAGAAACGTAAATTAATAAAACTTTTGGGAATTTTCCAGTACCTTTTCTCTGGTTTTTTTTGAAAGGTTATAATGTTTTTTAGTAACGTTTTACACCGAATTTAGCCAAAGCCCCCCACCCAGCACTGGATTGCAGAAACAGTAGTGTTTGTAACATTGATGCAAATGTTTTCAACTTTACCCTGTCGTTTCGCCCCTTTATTAGTTTCCCGCCCTAGGGTTTCCATTTTTTGGGCCTCCACCTACCAAGTTTCGTTCACCCAAAGGGCCAAATTCGTTTTTCGGCCTTAAAGCCAAGTAAAACCAAACAAGTTTTTTCGCGCACCCCCTTCGATTTTCCTCGTTTGGGAAATTTTCCACGAACATTGAAACAACAAAACACATTTGTTTTTTTTCTGAACTGTTTTTTTTCCCATATTTTTTTTATGGTGCTTGGAAGGCGAAAATTTCCTAAAAGTAGAGAAATCCTGCCTTGAAACAAAAAGTGGAAGGTATTTTGAAGAAAAAAGATATGCCGAAATTGAAGAAATAAAGCAAAAAATTCCATAATTCCAAAACAGAAACTTCAGAGGAGAAAGAAAGATAAAATGCCTTTGTGAAAGTTGTTGGAAATTTTGAAAAGGGAAAAGAGATTGCAACAAAGTCCATTATGTGGAAACTTTTTGTAGAGAGTACAGAATTTCGATATTCGCAACGAATTTCATTTTATGAAAATGTTCATTATTACGGTGGCTCAGTAATAGACAAAGAAAATAAGGAAATTTTGCAGCCGGAAATGTTACCGCAAAGACAGACAGACGA
>JAIZAY010002307.1:0-10074 GCA_029531755.1 Holothuria leucospilota | reverse complement strand
AGGGAACAATCTGTATTTATAGCAGTCCTTGCTAATTTGGACTGGTATGTAGCTATTGTGGTGATGAGAGCCATAAGGGATGCTAGATGGGTTGCAGGAGGTCTTTAACTGATAAAGCAAGGGGGCCCATTGTACTCTTGTAGAGAGTTATTAGTCTGTTTGAAACTTTTCTGTCTTTGAGGCTGTTCCATCCCAGTTCATTTAAAATGCTTATTTCTCAATTACTGGCCAATGTGCTCAAGTTTGAAATCTGTGTCCATCCTGTGATCTGTCAGCCTCAACACTACTGTAATTTATATACACCTGACTATTCAATAATCATGTTGATCTGTCTTTGAAGCCATTGAATGCATTCCTACCCAGTATAAAATGAGAGTCAGCATACAGTCATTACATGTGTGGTCACAGTGAGGGAGCATGAAATTACATCTCTCATCCAGTGCCTACTGTTAAGCTTTCCATTACATCAGGGCCCTGTTTCATAAAGGTTTAACATCGATCTTAAGTTTGATTTCAACAGGAAGATCAAACTAAACATGATCATAACTCTTTATGGAACAGGGCCCAGATAAGATTACTTTGAGAGAAACAATGTGATTGGTTACTACCCTTATGAGTTGCAAACCAGAAAGACTTATGTAAAACTTTTGGGCATTACTAAAGAAGTGTTCAAAATGTGCACACAGAATATCTGATGGGGAGAGTCAGTCAGATAGTAGATAGTATCATGAATAAAATTTTCTGGACTTGCTTGATTTTTGAACAGCAACTTTTTGCTGTCTACTCCAGCAGCATCATCAGGCCAACTGATCTGTTTGCAAATGGTCATCAACCCATAAAAGTGGGTCATACTTCAGAGCTGAGCTTGTTCAGAAGTTTCCCTGTCAATGACCTGTCAGCCCCAGCAAGGTTATGACTCTAATAACCCTACTTTGATTCAGAACTGTATACTCACCTATGCTGTAAATGGCCTCCAAAACACCCCTCCAAAGCATTATTCAAAATAATGACATCACTATCATAGGTGTGATTAGTGTCTACTCAATCTAGCTAGTCCACAACATTTGATGCATAATTTCATCTTTCACTTAAAATCAGGATGAGGGATTCTCAAGTGTTTTTGGCCACAAGACGCATTTCCCCGAGTTCATCCTTTATCACTTTTGTAGGAGCCATCAGGGGAGAATCAAGGTTAAGAGAAATACGCTCACTAGTGAGGGCAGAATCCATACATAAGATCTCCAAAAGTGCTTGCACAGCAGGCAGTTGCGATTCTAGGGATTGAGATTCTCAACTTGGGTGTCAGTTTCTCAACTGGATCGCTGTGCGGCGGGGATCATCACCCACTTCAGCTCCACCAAGGTTGGGACTGAGGTGAGAAAGTTTGACTTCTACATGTGTATAGCAGGTAAACCATTCTACAATGCAAATTTCCCACCGTGGTTCCTCATCTCCCATGAGTGTGTCACCAGTACGGTGGGGAAATTTGACATCCCAAGCGCTCTTGATTGTAGGAAATTGCACTCTAAAAACACAAATTTGTCAATAAAACAATGCATTAATCATGTGAGGGTCACCAGTATGAGAGAAAAAACTGGCATCCCAAATGCTCTAGAATGGAGGAAATCCCACTTTAAGCATAATCTTGTAACCAGACTTTTTCGCATCCACCATATGTAAATCACCAGTTGATATATGGAAGAAGATGTAGCTTCAGATTGCACTAAGGAAATTGTATGTAAAAATATTCCGGCCCCTGTAATATTTTGCCGGCTCTATTAATGCATGTCAGGGGCCACAAATGGCCCATGGGCCACCACTTGAGAACCTAGGACGTAGAATGAATACATAATTAATCTTAACACTAGCGTTTATAAGATCAACTACATATCTTTAGAACAAAGTAGGATTGAAAGTCTCTGAGCAGGTGCTACTTTTCCCATGGTTCCCAATTTCCTTGGTGTAAGTACGGATTTGCAGCTTGGTCTATCGGCTTGTTTCCAGGAGGTATCATAGTACTGTTATACTTGACCAGTTTGCCCACGAGTGTCTTCACCATATCTGCAGGAAAAAAGCAAGTAACAATCTTGTTACCAGCTCCCATTCTAATGTGTTATGTAAAATACAACAACAAGATTTTAAGAGGATTTTACAACAGAATGCAAAGATGAAAATGAGCATCCATCAAATATGTCATTGGTACAAAATGGGGAGGGGGAGGGGAGGGGGAGGGGGAGGGGGAGGGTGATTAGGCCAGCTGAACCCAAACTGCACCCCTGCACTTTTGTTCAGTTTCATTTGAGCTCTGTTCTGTTCATTGTAAGAAGAGAATGGTCGATATATTCTTTTCTCGATTTCTGAAATGAGCTGAGACCCTCTGAATAATCTTTGCCATCAAAGCATTTGGGTCGTGAGCCATATTTTTCAGACCGTTGCTTTATATATAAGCGTACTACTGCCACAGTTTGGGAAAATTTACCAGAAATGCCACAAGAAAAGAATGTCAAAATGGTTATGCAGATTACAATTAGTAAAACTAATAAAAATATTTAAACATTGTTGCAGCAAATTGTGGAATGTTGGAGCAACTGGTGAAGTAGCTAGAATGGAACAGGTGCTTGGCTTTGTGGGAATTATTGTGTACATGCTACTGGCTAGTGTGGCATAAATAAACACAGTACTATACCATACAGCACAGTAAGTTCACATTTACCAATGCTGTGCTGTTTCTGCATTTCACAGGAATAAGGTGGATGTTGCATCAAAACTCATCTTGATTTTGGGTCACCTCGATTCACCAAGCTTACACACAATGTTTTTGATCCCCCACTCCAGATCAGATTCACCTCCGTGGGTTGATCAGAATCTCAAGATCTGATCTCGAGTGTGAGAGCTTTCACACTACAAAGCTGATCTTGAGCAGCAGATCAAATCCAGATCTGATCCTCTGTTTGTGATCAAATGTAAATGCACTCATACTTAATGCTGGAATTTTACACTTAGGGTACAAGAGCTACTTGTACACTTGCGGATGAACAACCTCAGCCCAACAAACCACCATAAAGTAATGAAGATATTAAAGGGCAGATCAAGTCAGCTAGGCTGGGCAGGGTGGAAAATTATGGGGACTGAGTATGTAATAATATGCCTGGACCACCATTTTGGCATGCATGGTAAAGTTGGACATGTGCCCCACTTAGCCTAGGGTAGGAAACACACCATGTATTAGTACACTTACCAGGATACTGGTCTGCGACATTATAATATTCACAGGGGTCATGCGTAATGTTAAACAAACAAGGAGCTGTGAATGGCTGACAATTTGTAGATGCATTTGACGGCTTTGAAAGACATTTTACAACAGCTGCTCTAGGATCGGCACCAGCAAATAATTCACCTAAAAAAAAAAAGAGTTGAAAATTTATTTTTAAAATTCTTAGATCACTGTTTGAATTTGCTTTTGAGGTTTTTACCCAAACAGAAATCTTACACCATTAAAACCAGCAAATGTATGTCAGGTATATGTTACACATGAGATATATTATTGCCTAGGCACACATATGTTGTATATACTACCTTTATCATTTACTATCTAAGTTACAGAGTGCTGTTTTTCCTTAAGAGATTCCTGCAGCTTTGTGTTAATCCTTAATGGTACCATAGAATAAATGTTTCAGAATTGCACTAACTATCATGATGAAAACTGTTGCAAATAGCCACTGTTCTAGGCAACTATACACTGACATATGCTGCATACATTTCTTCAGAAGACTTGAAACATTGATTGGTACATTCTTTAGATATTAAAAGAGAAATCTATCCCTGGGGTTCTCAAGTGTTTTAGGCCAAGACCCACTTCTACCTGAATGTTTTGATTTACAACAGTTTTATGTTTTAGTGGTAGGCTTGGGTGGGTTACCTAAACTCTTACTTCAGAGTCGCAACTCCTGACCTTGAGTCCAGTAACAACTCCACTTTCCTTGGAATCACGGCTCTTCAGGAATTCAATACACTGTCAATCATATGCACAAAAATAACTCTTTGGGGTTAACATTTCTGTTTTTGCAGGCTTTAGTGAAGAATTTAAGCACAACAAAACTCTTTTGGTCTTGTATTTTTGTTCATTTACAAGTTGGCTGATACAAGTACTTGATACAATAACACAGAAGCTCCCTTATGGAGTTGACTGCCCAGTATCATATGAAAAATCAGTTACACTATTATGTACAACACATACAACTTACTTTCCATCTTCACCCCACCCAAGCACCCCCAACTGCCTCCCCTGCTATCCAGCTCTATCCTTCACTCCACTATTAGACAGAACACACATAAACTATTTGACAGAGACAACAAGTTTCTAGCCAGGAGTATATTCAGTAAGGTAACCAATGTTTGTCAGCTGCCATCATCATCATTCAGTCATCCAAACAAACCCTTAGCAAGGGTTGTAGGCAGTTACATAATTAATTACATACTTACATAGTTACATAATTTAGTTTTATTATTTTTCATCCTTGTGTTCTACAAGTTCAGCCTGGCTGCTTAAAAATTCAAATGAACTCTTTCACAATCATAATCTTGTCAAAATACTCAGCTTTAAATCCTAACCAAAAAACCTAGAGATATTGCAAACTCTCCATGACAAAATCAATGAAACTGTTGAATAAATTACCTGTGACTTCTTCAGGAGGATACCATCCTGACCAGTTACCCTGGTAAGTGTCCCCAATCACCAGTTTAAAATCATTCCACCGTACAGCAGATACATTGTAAATAGGGTCAATGTTATGAAGAATTTCATTCCTTGGAGATTTAGCCCCACTGCAATGGTATAAAGTAAGAGTAAAGAAAATATGTTCAGTTAAATAAAGGTGAATAAGTGAATACTGGAGTAAAACATTAACTAAATCTGTGTACAAGATCACCAGAATGGTAAACCTCCATGTATTCTACCACTATTAGTGACTTTAGGAGCAAACATGCATAGACTGGTGAAGATTATGGTTCCACAGAACTGGGAAAAAATCTGAATTTATATAACTGAAAATTACATCTCAGTAACATGTTGCAATAGGAAAGCAAATATTTTCAATGAAATGGGTTTTTCATCATTTTTATAAGTGTGCAAATTATAAAACCTCATTTCATGAGGCCCTCTACCTCCCCTCAATAGCATCCAAACAGGGATGAAAAAAGATACACATGTTAGCCAAGGTCAGCTTGGTTTACAGTGATAGAGTGAAGAAGGGTTTTGGAGTTAGCAAACACCTGTTTTTAGCTTACGATAGTATCGTAAGCTTATGTTGCCGTATGTTACTTTTGGAGCTCTATGACGTCATCAAACAATAAAATACAAAAGATATCGCGGATTTTCGCTTCACACAATGTCGAAGAATGTTACTACGACAAAAGAAAAAATAGCACCAAATTGTGTCCCCATTGACAGTGCCCATTGTGGAACTTGCAATGCACTTTTGCAAGAAGGAATTGATCATTTAAAGGAAGGTAGGAAGAAATTGTTAAAATCATTCAAAATTTTGCTGAAAACACAACTTAGGAGACTTAAAAAGGACACTTAATGTATTATTCCGCTAACGATTTGCAGTTGTGTACTGGTTTCACTAGGGCACTACGTGAACCTGTTAGTAAGTCTGCAGCAGGTATATTATTCTCAGCACGCGTGAAGTTGGTCACATGACTTGTACGCAGCTTCTGTTTGACGCGAACGGCGACCACCAGAGACAAAAAATTTAGAGTCCAAATCTATTAAAATTGAAGCCATCTCTGCAACATTCTGAAAAATTTATCGTCGGAATGTTCAATTACGTCTAAAAGAGCAATATAATGATAAAAATATTAGCACCTGACCTTTATTGTGTATGTTATGGGACGTTTGGTTTCGAATTTTGAGATCGTAGCGAGAATGTTTACATACTGAAGGCACTGCAGATATTGCAGTGCTTCCACACTCTAAATTCATTTTTCCTGAAATGGAATCTAACATTTCCTAGCATATTCCTTGTTCAGTGATATCCCATTTTGGAGGTCCTAACAGAGTCCGCTCCGCGAGGAAACTATTCTTTGTTACCGAACTGTGTCGTAATATCTGAATACATGAATGGTAACTTTACTCCTTTGTATTCTTGTGCTTTTTTCATAATACAAATGCCTCCACAAATTACAGGCTGTTCCTACAAGCAGGGAGATGGATTACCAGCTCCTTGCTGCTAGGAACTTCTTGAACTTTGCGGCGTGCGTCCTGGTAGAGTGAGTTCTCATACTGTCATATAGTGACTATCGTAAGCCTGGAAGCTAATGGCTTTTGATTAACAGGATAAATTGACTATGGATTGAATCACACACAACACAAATGGAATATCATCACAAGTCCTTCCACAAAACATACAGAGGCCAACACCAGGAAATACAATCATGAAAATAACCAAAAAATAGATGACCCTCAATACAAAAATAGATGACCCTCAATACAAAATTATCTCCATGTGAATTCACCTTCAAGTTCTTTCCCACTGACTAAATCCATCCAGGTTGGTAATACCTAGGCATTACCCCAAGATATACTGTTGAAAGTCAGAAACCAGTCACATATATGAACTTACCTTACAATGCTCTCCTACTGACTAAATCCATCCAGGTTGGTAAATTCCCAGACAACTAACCCCCCCCCCCCCCCAGCTACACTGATGAAAGATGGGCACCAGTCACATGTGTGAGGTTACCTTACAATGCTCTCCCCACTGACTAAATCCATTCAGGTTGGTAAAATTCACTGACATTACCCCCGGCTATACTGATGAAAGTCGCAAACCAGTCACAAATATGAACTTACCTTACAATGCTCTCCCATTGACTAAATCCATCCAGGTTGGTGAATTCACTGACATTACCTCCAGCTATACTGATAAAAGTGGGGAACCAGTCGCATATGTGGAACATTCCATTCCATACACGGGAAGGTTTTTTAATGAGAGGGCTATGAACGAAAGATACCCCACGAACACCTCCTTCCCAGAGGGTAGCTTTCACACCACGCAAAGGAAAATTACTGGCATAGTTGACATCAAAGCCATTGGCAGGTCCACCATTGTCAGATGTGAAAATGATGACTGAGTTGTCCAGCATATTAGCTTTTTTAAGAGCAATTGTCACATTTTTGACTGATTCATCTAACATGGATACCATTGCTGGGAAAAAAGGACAAAAAGACCACAAATGTTGAGCAAGCTTACCTTTTTTAATTAGATAACAACTTGAATAAAATTTAGGGTTTTGCCTTGGTCAGTTCAAACAGGAAAACCATACTATAAACTGCTCTTATATCTAAACTTGACTTTACTACGATACAGCTGTGTTTTATGCCCAAGACCCCCTAATGTTTGAAAACGCAAAATAGGATAGTTTCCTCAAAATTCTGCTACATTGTCCACCAAATTCCTCTAACACACACTGGAGGTACAGTTATGCTACTCAACGACTTAATACAATAGTTTGATCATACATTCAATTGGTAATAGTAACTCAGAGAAATTGCAGTCAACACACCAGTACCTTGGATAATCTGCTCTTTACAGGAAGTGTTTAAGCAGAAGAAAAAAACCCTTTTGATATGCAAAAAAGGAGCTTAATCTAAGCATTCTGATGGAACTTCCATTCAGTACTGGCACACAGTTCTAAAGATATCAGCAAGTGAAGTTACTACATTTGTGACCTAAAGTGAGCTTGACGCAAGCATGGATGTATCATCTCCTCTGTTTGATGAGCAAAGCTTTGTTTTCTTTGTTTTTCAATTTCCTGTTTTAACCTTGAACTTATGGGATATAAGCTTTTCATGAACTTCCCATAGGAAATTTGAAGTTTGTAAAATTCCCATGCCTCTCATGCATTCACATTCTGATAATATGAGATTATGGAGAAAATTGGTTGTAAAGTTAGAGGAAAACAAAAAAGTGCTCATTAATGTGAGGTTACGATGTCATATGTGCTTGCTTCAAGTTCACTTGGGGTAGAAAATGTGACAACTTTATCTGCTAATATCTCAAGAACCACACATTGGATTTCAATGCAATTTCACCAGAAATGATTAGATTAAGTACCCCTCTAACATATCAAACTTGATTCAAGCCTAGACCCTTCTTTTAAGAGTGCTCTCACACTACACACAGACGTGATCTTGTAATGTTATCAGGGGAACACTTACCAGAAACAACAAGAACATTTATTGATCTTTACACCCTACCACTCCTATCTTGTACTCTGATCTGACATGAGGTTACTGTGTAAGGGTGCTTTTACACAAGATAAAGATCTAATCTCCTGTCTGGGGTCAGATCCAGTGCTCCAGAACAAAGCTGTAGTGTAAAAGCTGATCAGATGCAGCTCTAATCCTCTGATTATGATCCTAGCAAGGGGGAGAATCTAATCCCAAGCAGGAGATCAAAGCTTGCACAGTAACTACTCTAAGATCAACAGTAACTCCAAATCAATTGCAGTCCTGTTTTTCCTAATTGTTCCAGCACTAGAAAAGGTTGTTTAAAGCAATCTATGCAGTGGGAATACTTCAGGGAGATGAGAGTACAAGACAAAGATAAATGCACCAGGATCAATACATGGTTTGCTTGTAATATCATCTCTTGATAAGATCAGGAGTTCTAGACCAGGGTCTATTTAAGAGCACACTTAGTTAAGTTTTCCAGTACAAGAATGACAGGAAAAGATAAAAGATCCTTTGATTCTATTCACTGCTGATCCTAGAGAAGTCAAATACAAGATGAAACTTTTAGGTCAGATCCCTAACCCCTCCCCCTGCCCCTTGCCAAGATTAAGATCAGAGGATCACATCTGGATCTGATCTGCATTAATCTAATTAACACTACAGGTTTGACCATGAGCTAAGGATATAACCCTGAACACAAGATCAAATCTGGGGATCTAATGGTAAAGTTCCCATAGAAAGAATAAAGTTGCTCAGCCATGGAAACAAAGAAAGATAACAAAAAATTGGTTCAGTTGTGTTTCTATCATGTCATGCCTTATGCAATGGGGAGTCATCAATAATGAGTTGGAATCACCAAATGAAACTCTGATCTGAGAAATTTTCCCTTGAAGCCCCATGGAGGGAGGGGGGGGGGGGGCTAGACCCCTGCAATGACTTTGCCCATTTCACTGGGATTAGAACTGCTTCCACAGTAACCTAATTACCAACATGTACTTTGGGAATTAATCTTCACAGTACAAATACCAACCTGCATATGTTCTCCTTCCTTCATGTTTGATGTCCTTAAACTTCTCCAGATATCTGTGAGGGACCTGAAGTGGATGATCATTGTTTGCACTGTGCACTGACTGATGGGCAAAGTACAGGAACAGTGGCTGAAATATGGACAAAAATAAAAATCAACAGTGACATAGCAACTAAATCTGTGACTAGCTAAAGCCAAAAAGGGTAGCTATGGTTGAGGGGTGGGGGTGGGTGAGGAATGACACATAAATTTAGATTATTACTGATAAGGGTAACTCAGAAGGTATGTAAAGGTGGGAAGCTGGGATAGAGGTAGATGTAATTCTCAGGCTGCCAGTTGTCCATTCTCTATCTGAGCCATTACAGGTGTTCACCTTGACCATGACGTTTTTCAATACCACTAATGTGAGCAATGCCAACCCTCAGCAGAGTCAGCAGATGGGAGACAAACAAAGACCTTTAATTTACTGACCAAAAGGTGGGGACCTGAGGGAGGGGGATGCAATGAAACAGCTGTTTGTGAAGAGTCAGAAGTAGACAACCAAAAGTGACACTTTTGCAATTTGTACTAAACCCCATCCCCAACCCCTAGCTGTCTCCCTTTCTCTTACTCCCATCTCATTTGATTATGCCCATGACTTCTACTAGTTTTAACTACCCAATTTTCAAGAGCATGAAAATTATTTAAAAGTTCAGATTTTGTAATGGAGAATTTCCTGTGAAACACAATAAGCTTCTACCTCTTATGCATTGCCATTCCTTCACTGAAAAATAGTATGTGCCAATTGTAAAATGATCAATGAAGCTTGTAA
>JAIZAY010002306.1:0-10075 GCA_029531755.1 Holothuria leucospilota | reverse complement strand
ATTTTCATGTCACGCGACATTGAAGTGTTTGTTTTTCACTCTATACATGAAAACTTATAGTCTCTCCACCAGTAACTAAGATTTAAAGGAAAAGTTAGGCAAAAATTTGATTTTCATATGTGAAAGAAGATCTAAATCTACGATATTTGATGAAAATTTCATTCAAATCGGACATGTATTACTCGAGATATCAGTAAATGAAGTTACTACATTTGTGACCCAAAGTGAGCTTGAGGCAAGCAGTGGCTATATCACTTCCTCACATTGATAAGGAATGCTTTGTTTCCTTTGGTTTTTTTATTCTGTCTGTTGTGTTGACCTTGAAGTTAATAGGGAAAGGACCTCCCCATAGGGAATGTAAAGTTTGTAACTTTTCCATGCCTCTCATGCAATCACATTCCGATAACATGGAATTGTTGAGGAGAAAATTGGTTGTACTAAAAAAAGAAAACAAAAGACTGCTCATTAATGTAAAGCTATGACGTCATATGTGCTTGCTTCAAGTTCACTTTGATATCTTGAGAACCAAACATCGGATTTCAATGAAAATTTCACTAGATTGCTTAGAATACGTACTCCTCTAACATATCAAAACTTGATTTTAGCTTAGACCCTTCTTTTAAGCAACGGCATAATTTTTGTATTGGGCGCCGTTGCTTCACAGTGTTGCCGTACAGAGAGACAAATCAATGGCTTCATCCCAGATTGCTAGACGTCATTTTCCCTTACTTAAATTTCTATGGAAAGTAATTTAAGAAAAAGTACTCTTAAACTCTTTTAACGAAGTTAAGAATTTCTTCAATCAAAGCGTTCCTTTTCTGCACCTTACGTAAACAACCCCAACCCCCTCCCCTTTCAAGATCACATAGACAGATGGATGGTATGACTCACTGGCCTTCATTTCGGACAAATGATAACCTGCATCCCCACTCCGGCCCCATATCATGATAAAATTGTATTTTAATGCACAAATTTTTCGACAAATATAAGTCTGTCCTAATTTATGGTGACAGAAAATGTAACGGACCCTCGAGTTTCTTCATTTTCATTCCATCTTCGTTATTGCACCCACATTGCAGCATGATTTTACGGAAGGGCAGGTTACAATTACAATTAGTAAAACACATAAATCCCACGAGAATTCTCTGTATAAGTTTTTCATTAGAAAAGGTTTATTGCTTATCAGGGCATGATCCCACATGCAGAAATTCACCGCATCTATATGGTTATGTTTAAAGCTTTTTCATTCGAGGTCAACATATCTTTAAATGAATGTCTAGAAATCTTCAAAGATTGATGCTTTCGGCAATGGCAAAATAGGGAAAGTGTTACTTTTCAACATTTTAGAAACACTTCTTTGTTATTGCCCTTTTCAAATACTCCGCCGCCATGCACTTCAACCGTAGTCCCAGTAAAACAGATTATCGATCGATTTAATATTCATTTTAGAGGACATGACAACCCCTTCCCCTACACCAACTCAGTGGGGCAAATCCCGGGGGACAAAGTGGGCCTTGACCACTGCCGTATGGGACTGTTTTTCTCAGGAAGGCGGATGATTTTTTGCCCGACTCCAGACCTTATTAAATCGTCCAATTTTGCGTCGGACTGAGACAAAATATCTGCCCGATTTAGTCAGGTTTTTGATATTGGGGGCAGCCCCCACCCCTCACCCCGGCCCGTACGGCCATGGCCTTGGCCCCCAAGTGAAAAAGTGAGGAGCGAAACCGTAATTTAGCCCCCCCCCCCCAACATGAGGAAAAACGAGCCTCTGATAAAAAGTGGTCCTGGTTATTTATGGGCAATTTGTCTTTGTGCCATTTTATGACCAACCTGTTTGTAAATCACTGGTATAAAACCTACTTCTGGGACCTCATCTTAAACTGTTGGGGTGATAAACCTGTGACCCTATCTAGGCCGCTTAGTTTATAGTGTCAGGATGTCTATTAAAAAGGTCATAAGGTGAGCAAAGAAGAAAAAAATTTTCTGGTAAAACCATACACAAGAGAGCTGCTATTCAAAAGACAGCAAGTAAGAAAAGTAGTTCAAATATGTTGGCAGTGTCAGTGTCTGGCAGATGCCTGTAGTTATTGTATTATCGATGTGAAAAGATAGCTGGTCTACAACACTGTACTGCATGCTAACTGGGCTTACTCAGTGAAAACCTGCAGCTGGATTTCATGCACTGGTTTATAGCCTGTTAGGAATGGCAGGAGTTGAAATTAATTCGGCTATGAAAAAATGGGCAAACTGCGATTTGAGTGAGTTCAGCACTTATTCAGTGCTACAATTCTCTCTCTTTTTTTTTTTTTTGCATGGTGTTCATTTATTTACCTCATTTGCTATTTTTCTTAATTGTTATCAATTCAAGTTGCCACTGTGAGGTGAATTATCCATCCTTTTAAATTCTTTAGAGTTTCCGGGGCTATGCACACATTAACTCACCCATGAATGCATCTAATTAGCAGCAGTAGAATTTAAAATAGTCAAATCAGGAACAGAAAACCACCGCAAATTGGAAGAGTAGGTGCTATAGCCAGAGAGATCACAATTTAACGCCATATTTCTTCATTAAACATACATATTTCCTCTTAATTTGCTTGATGGTATTAATGTCATGCACTTAATTACGTAGGAACACAATCAAAATAGCTAAATTTAAAGAAGTTATTAAGTACCCCTATAATATGTGTACTCCAAATTAACCGATCAAACATGTACTTGCTTAAAGGGCAAGAGCAGTCGCCCAAACTTATTTTGAAGCAACAGCTAAATCTCACAATTTTCTTCTTATTTCTCTCCAAAGTATCTTTCATAATATTTTAGGACTTCAATATTACATATTCAAGGTAAACCAATCAGTTACTGTACTTCTAGTAAATTTCACATTTTAGGAGAAAAAATATTGTCAAATGACTCTCAAGAGCCAATCATGAAACAGGACAGTCTACTACACTACCTCAAGTTGGGGTGACTGCATTTCCCCTTTAAACTAATGACCCTACACAAAAACATGTTCGTGGTGAAGGACCCACTGAATGTTTAAAGACATAAAGAAACAAAAGATTAACCGAACTTATGCACATACAGTCATAACAACAAAGATCAAGAATATAATAAGAAATTCATTTACTCAAGTTAAATTTTCCCTCCAAATTCTTTTCATGCAGTGGATGTACTGACAACCACCTGCTGGATCACTCAAAGTTGAAAGTCAAACTCATAAGCTACTGTAGTTCTATATCCACAAGGGAACTCCCCATACCTGTACTCCCTGGTAAGGGCCCCAACACATGTTAAAAGTGAAACAAACTAGACGATTAAGGTACTACACTGCAAGATCAGTCAGGTTTGTCTGGTTGTCAAGCAGATGATGTTCCCAAAGGATCATCTCTAGAGTTAAAACACAAGGTCAAGCTTTTGTAATTGCATATTTAACAAACAAATCTGTAAAAGGTATGTACCTGCAGCCGGGTGATAATTGAAAGAATTTTTAGGCACATTTTCTTGTCAGTAAATTTGCTATTAACTAAGAGAGGGGTCTGCATATATGGCCCATCTAATGACAAATAAGTGATCCCAAATCCATTTTGAACTGCAAAGGTGTAGGAAGGTGTTCTCAGCTGGCCGGGGAGAGGGGACATCATTCAGACTGTCATCATCCTGGGAAAGGGGTAAAGAGGGGTGTCCCCCACTTTGGGAATTTTTTTAGAAAATTTAAGGGTCCTCAGATGAAAATTGGTACAATATATTCTAAAATTACAAGGAAAATTACAGCAAATGTGTATTTTCACAATGATGAAAAATATGCCGGAAGGGATTTGTTATTAATTTGTGGTGGGGGAAGCATGCCTCCGCCCACCGAATTTTGCAAGTCCCCCTGCTTCCTGCCACATGCTGGATTGCTACACATATCTTTAATGGTGGTATAGATTTAAAAATATATGTATCATTTCTAATGAAAACATATTTCTACGGTTAAATCTTAGAATGATTTGAGGCAAATACTATTCTAGTTTTGACATATCTCCATAGGCTCAGGATAAAACAAATGTCACTCAATCATTGCAAGCTGTTTGAACTTTCCCTAACTGGCCTAACCCTAACCCTATTAAGTCTGGACTCACTTTTCCACTAGCTAATTAACACTTCATTTTTGAGCTGGACGAAGAAATAAATAATATAGAGAAATAAGTGAAAAATATGAATTAATAGCTATATCATGCCCATATCATTCTCGGTACCATATTCCCGCCAAAGCGAACTCTTCAACCCAGTTCCCAGCGGGCATCTTCACATTCCTTAGCATTTCCACTGCTGACATTAAACCACGTTAAAGCCCTTTCCTATCGAAATTTACTCTTTTGGTATTAAATATATTACTGTACAAATATCTTACTAGAGTGCTGGCTAAGTTCATTGTATTAATGCTCTGCATCACTGGTGAGTCATTAACTTTCATTTTATATATCATTTCACACATGAGACCTGAGACTGGAAGCTGACATGGAGTATATTGTGATAAAGGCTAATTGCTAGTCATTGACTATTTGACATCACATGCTAAACAGTTGCATTTTTAGTCCTTTTTTTTTTAGTCCTTTTGGCCTTTGTCGGGGCTTAGGGCTGCTGCCCCCCCCCATCGGGGAGCTTGGTCTCCCTGTCGGGCAATCCTGGCACCACCCCTGGGCTGAGGTCTCAATTTACAGCACAGTAAGTCAAAAATATATATTGGGATTCAAAGATGCTTTCTCTCCTCCCCCATATTTCTACCTTCTGTGAAGTATGCCTAACCCTTTTTCAATAATCCACCATTTTGAAGAAATGTATTTCAAAAACTGCACAAAATGTACCATCCAATGGGACCAATTGCCAGTGGCATCCCCAAGGATCAATGAGTGTGTTGGAGGGGGGGGGGGGGGGAATTACTGGACATTTTCCCAACAAACAAGGCTTACATCGCTGACATAATGACAAAATGCAAAATATCAAGAAAGGTCAACTCATAAACCCCTGTTTGAAGGTATGCTTAAGTTGCACAAAATAAAAGGAAAAAATGGTAGTGTTTATATAACGGGTCACAGTGGATAAGAGAAGCACAAAGAAGAAAAAGAAAACCCATCGGAAAACTCAGTTTAACATTTGGCAATTATTTCACAGTGTCGGACATGGTGTCTTTTTTTTTCATGGCAGGCAATTATAAAAAAGTCCTTCTATTTTCCCGGTAGCCTGGATTCCTTCAATAGACAGTGGCTTCCCAAAAAGTGTACAGTAGTATAGACCAATTACTGACACAGAACCCCTAATTTGTGACAATTTCCCCAACAAACAAAGTAGTTTGCCAAAGCAGTTAAGTCTGAGATCGCTTAGGTCATCCACTGGCTAATGTACCCAAAGCAGCATTGCCACCAACTGAACACTACTTTCCTTGAAACAGTGATCATAAATTTCCCGACATTTCGGGACAAACTAAGCCCCAAGTAAAAGGTAGCTTTTGTCTGACAAAGTATATGAATTGCAAAAGAAAGTGGCAATTTTTCCCGACAGACGGTAAATTTTCCAGATGGGAGACACCTTTTAAAAAAATTTTGGGAGGTTATCACCAGCCCCCAGTAGTGATACCCCTGCCAATTGCATAAGGACATTTAAAGATTCAACATGTTTTCAATTTAAACTTATTCCCTCTCCAGGACAGCTGAAAAAACGTTCAGCCCTCTATGCTTTCCGTACCTATGTAAGAAATATTGGCGCATTTAGACTTAATTAAAAAGTGATTTGAAAATAGTAAGCACTGACATGGTGTCATTTCACTTAAGTGTTTCATTATTTTAAGTGAAACTTCTCGCCAGGGTACACCCCTTCAGCGTAGTGGGAACCCCTTATTTAACGGCTCAACCCCTTTTTGGGTTTTGGGTGTCCACTTTTGAGATGTACTGGACATACTAGAATTTTTAATCATATTAGGCTGCTATTTTTGGCACATTAAATGAATAATAAATCGGTGGGCATCAATTAGCAAATTTTCCAGTGGGGGTTTTCAACTTGGGTTTTCCTTGTTACTGTACCTCCGGCAGTACATCTTTTCCCTGAGTAGGAGCGCATGCAACTACATGATAAGAAATTGTGTTGATTTGATGGTTTTAAATACAATGACAGGCCCATAGCCGGGGCAAAATCTCTTGGGGTAGTTCACAGGCGCGGATCCAGACATTTCGAAAGGGGGGGGGGGCTGAATTCAACAGCACCTTTGAATATTCTCTTAGATGAACATTATGCTAAATTTTCATATATCTGTTATTATTGATGAGGTGAATTAAAGGGGGGGGGGGGCTGAGGCCGGGAAAGCCCTTGGATCCGCGCCTGGTTCACGACACTAGCTAAGTTGAGCTCCAAGTGGGGGGGGCCTACAAATAGCTGACACCAGGGAGGAACATTCCTTTTTCACCTGTGCATGCGTGCCACCCTTGAGCTGGTGTAGAGGGGAGGGGTACATGTAAGGACTGGCTTACAGTAGGTGCAAAATTGTGCTATCGTTTTCAAAGCCTGGAATAGATTATATCTTTACAAATTTTCATTACTTAGTGATATCCTTCCTATTTTTGGCTGGACGAAAGTCAAAAGGTGCTGCCTTAGAGAAGAGGATGACCTTCTATACTATTTGAGAAATTTTTGTTTTTGTGAGGTGGGTTGGATGCAAAATGGTGCTTTCTTTGGTAAAGGTTCATGTTAGATTGATTATAAGTTTAGGAATCCTCACTTCTTGCTGATTTTCTCTATTTTGGTAGGTTGTAATTAAAGGAGATGTTGCCTCAAAGAAGGGATAACACCTCTACTGTTTGGAAATTTTTTCTTGTTCTAAGTTTTCCTGGACGGATCTAAAATGGTGTTATCTTTGGTAAAGCTTTGGGACTAATGATAACATCATCTGAAACATTAAATATTTACTGAATTTTCCGGCTACCATGGCATCCTTACAAGGCTGATACCCATGCGAATTTCTCCCTGGAGCCCTTAATATGCCACTGGGGGAACCACCATTCCACTGGGGGAACCACTATTGGTACGGTAAGTGCGTAAGTAGCCGTTGTGGATAGGCCTGCAAGAAAGTGTCCAGTCGAAATGTCTCCCAGATGGGGGGAAATGACATATTTTAGACCTTGAAGTTGCACCTAAACATTCTTTACTTTTTAGGCCCTATATTTTATGCTTTAGAAACAAATTTAGATTTCAAGAAGGAAAATTAAATATGATTTAAAGGAAAAATGCATTCAAACTATTTTGGATGAGTGTACCCAGGTATTCTATTTCATGAATGGCTTTTGAGGATCATGTTACAATTATGTTTCTCGCTGATAATGAGTTATTTACGTTCCTACATAATCAAGAAAGATACCTAAAGTGAAACAAGAGGACATCTGTGAGATTTAGCTGTTGTATCGAAATTTCTGCATAGGTAAGAGCTTTCTTGTAGTAAAAGAGTTAACAGGAAAAACAGCCTGCATTCACAAATATTCATAAAATATATAAAATGTTAGATATGAGGTTGTTATTAATTAGACCATCAAATTTTAGATCTGAAGTTCATATAAATACGACAATCGAAGTTTAGACATGGAGAAGGTTGACCCACCCATGTATTTCTCACCCTCAATGAGGGTGAAATAAGTGACACTGTTCAAAACCAATAGTATAATTACCATTTGCTAAGGTTCTAATTACACAATTTCCCAATTATGAAAGTATTTTAAGTCTTCCTTTCTTGACTTAAAGTGAAGACGGCAAGAAAACTGAGTACTCGAATTTGTCTACAATTCCCTATTTAATGAAGTTATAAGATTGCTATAGTCAGAAATATATTATATATATATATATATATTATATATATATATATATATAGTATTATAATATATATAATATATATATGTAGAAAACTTTTGTAGGAGACTAATTTCATGCACACCACCATTGGGACTTGAAAATAAAGGAGAAAGTTAAAGTTTTAACCAAACTGAAGTTCAAAGTGCAAGTCAACATAGGATTTAAGATTTGTGTGTGACAGGTGTGTACTGATCATACCGAATAATTTGGCAAGGAGTGTTGTCTTAAGAAGTCAGAGGTTAAAGTGGCCTCTGAGGCACTGTGTGGTTTCATTGCTTGACATTTGCTCACCTTTCTCCTCCCTGCTCCCACTGCGGCAATACTGTGCCTAATTTTGTAACAGGTGGCAACTCGGGTTTTTCAGTTTTATTACCAGAGTTTTTGCCAAAAACTCTGGTGTCGGGTTTTTATTTTCACAGAGGCAAGTTTTGCGGCATGAAAAAAAATGTCAAACAATACTCAAATATTTTCAGTACTTGGTCACTTTTCTTGACAAAAATGGAGGATATATGGCCAATAGCTCTTTGCCTATACCTCTGTAACAAGGCTGTTAATTTTTATTGATAAAAATAATTTCACTTTTGACGTTCCTTTGTTGACAACAATTACCATTATACAACGAACATCGTATTTAGATCTCTATGGATCGAAGCCGTATGAAATTAAGTTACATCCAAGGCTGAGCCTTTATGAAGGGCTGACAATTTCCAGACCGCGTGCGCATAAGCCTACTAGTCAGTGGAATATCTGTACTCTATGTATGTTCTTAACAAAGAACCATTTAGAGTTGATTATCAATAAAGTAAGCAACTGATTACTGGTCGTCTTGGATAACTATTGAACTTTGTCCCTGCCTTTTTTAACATTCAAAGCACATTTTAGCTCCTGCAGGACTTTAATCCAGTGAAGCACAACAGTAATATTGACTTTGTGCTCAAAGTAGCCCTTCTTACAAGTCTAAATGTACCGTACTAAAACCCAGGAGCAATACACTGGAAAATTTCCATTCGAAAAAGTTTTCCTGGGGCTTTTGAAATACAAACCCAGGAGCTTTCGGGGCCTCGCCCCTGGACCCCCACGGGGGCTTTGCCTCTGAACCCCATCAAGGGCACTCAGGCGGGCAGGTGGACCCCACCTGTCTGGGGCTTCGCGCTCGCGGTGCACTCTACACGTGCACAATTTCATGTCCAAGTGTACATCTTACACCTATGTATTTCCGCCCCCCAGTTACAAACAGAGATTTGCGCCCTTGCACTATCCCAATGGATTCGTCCCTCCCCTCCCCCATTGACAGATCATTGGTCAACAACAGTGATGACTTGTTTCAGGATACGTTTAAAATGACAGAGCTGGTTGTCAACCAAGAAACGGAGCGTTACCTTACTGGAGTTACAACCCTTTCATTTCTCAAAACCATCGTATGCCTTCCCTAACAGTTCAAAACCATCCCGCTCTCCCATGTGAGCCAGTTCGGATCATTTTTAGTCTTTTCCGTCAATCCACAACCATGAGTATTTTTCTTACTTTCACTGCTTTTACAATGTCTGGTTTCTTAGCCTCCAAGTCTATTAACTAACCACCAAACGTCACAGGAGCAAGAAAATATTTCGAAGAGTATTTCAAGTTGAATTAAGCACTTATTCTACACCGTAGATTTTTTGAATTAAATCTATTAAATTTTGGCAATTAATTTCAAAACAAATTATATACGTTTCAAAGTTACAAAAGGATGCAGAATGATTAAGAATAATAATTTGTATCTTTTGAGTACATGAACCATAGCAGTAATGGTTTAAAAGAAGAAATGTCGAAGTGCTATTTTAGCGTACGATTCTTCGTTAGGAGTGTTAAAATATCGTCGTATACGGTAACGTTCTAATTTAACATTAGGTCCTTAAAGTGGCTGAATTGAGCGTCAAGGCTACCAACAGAACGCGTTGATTTTTCCTACGGATGCATTTATGTAACGTTGTTCTTAGCATACTTTTTGTAGGTCGTGAACAGAATTATCTTCGTTTCAGAACATGAACACATGTCAGTTAACGTTTGAGTGTAAAGTTTTGTTACAAATAATAATTTCATAACACTTCCTCAGTCTCTAGAACGATTTTTAGATGACTTGTTGCAAGGGCGACGTGGTGCGAAAATCGAAGTAAACTTTCCGTCGAAAAAAATACAGTTTGGGTAATATTTTTAA
>JAIZAY010002304.1:0-10089 GCA_029531755.1 Holothuria leucospilota | reverse complement strand
AGTAACCTGTCCCCACGTACAGTACTTTCTCACTGCAATATTTGATATTAGGCCAAATTACGTAACTTTGTTTCTACCCCCGGTAGTTTCCGCCCCTGACTTTTCATACCTACAATGAAATTATCGAGGACTGTGTTTGATCAGATGCAGTGAAGAACTACCCTAAATTTGAAGTTTAAACTGTAACTTGGTAACTGTTAGTGTACAGTATGTTGCTAGAGGAAGCAACTAAAATGCAAGTTCCATGCTAGTTGCAAATCATGTAAGTTGGTAAAAACTGCTTGCATTTTAAAAATTTCTGTGAGGCTACCACAAAGTATGGCAAGAAAATATGCTTACCAGTCCATTCTTACAAAACCTATTTGCGTACAATTGGGAAAGCAATCACTAACTCCTCTGTGAGCATACAGCACTTCGAGGTAGGCTACGGGTGCACAGGATATCCTGTCTGGCCAGATAGTGAAAAGTTATCAGGTTCCAGTTGTGGCATGATGCTCAAAAAAATCAGGCCACATTTTCCTCACTTCTAGCCAGAATTATCCAACTATTGAAAGATATTCATAAATGAATTTTAAAAATATCTTTGCAAAAATTTTTCTTTTTTCTATCCATGTTAGGGTACAAAGTAAGAAAAATTTTGTCTCATAAAGATGTTACTAGGTGCACTGGAACTGTCCGGCTGGAACTCAAATTTTTCTAACTTCCGGTTCCTGCCGGAACCTTTTCAAAGTAACCGGCAGGAACTTTGTACTTGCTTCAAGTCAGTTGCTTTCAGAGTTTGATTTAACTTACAAAAAGTAATTGAAAATCATTCAAGAAATGATTTTTTTCTTTCCAGTCTCTTTTGTTAGTGAACTTACACCTTAAAATATGAAGTAGGTCAACAACATGCAATTATGACAGTGATTAAGAAATTAGCAATAATAGTAAAAACGATGGTTATGATATGATATTATACGATACTGTACATTACGGACGCCGCTTACAAGCCTCTATATCCGCATCGAACATTAGAACACTGTAACAAACTGAATACCAACAGACCATCACATGTAAGAAGGGTACTGTCAGCTTCAAAATCAAATTTCAAGTCTAAATTTCCCCAAAATTCATCAAGTCTTCTCTCAAAAGTAGCAAGAGAGTCAGCTTCCACAACCTTAGCTGGAAGACCATTCCAAAAATCAACCACTCTAATTCTAAAAGCAAATTTCCTCATATCATATGTTATTTCATGACAAGGTTGCAAAACTTTCTTTGACTCAAAATGTGTAATTTGCAAACTAAAATTAGTTTTGCCTTTTTTCTGCAGAGGAATGATTCATTCATACCAAATTCTCACAATGAGAGTAAAAGTTTCCCTCTCAGTGGTGCATATTCTCAGAGATGAGATACAACTGCTCTGCTTGAGTGTACATACCTTTGTAGATTGCACATCAATCTCATCTAAAATTATGTTCAAAATAATGAATAACTAAAGGATGGTGGTAAATAAAATTGAAATTTACATTCTGTCTCCAGGTGCACAGTACTTTCATATGGTTACACTACCAGTGGCGTATTTGGGGGGGGCATTGGGCCATGGTCCCCCTCACGGATGCCGATGTTTTTTTTTAGTTCTTAAAAATATGTAAACTTTTAACACAAATTTTTACTTCAAAAAGTAGCATATTTATATGGCACCAGATTGCATATAAGGGCACCAAATTTTTCAAAAATTTCAAAGGGGAGGGGGCATCCCATTGGGCCATGGTGTACCCCGTTATGAATGCCAATTTTTTTTTGTTTTACAGGGGTAGTTCCTAAAAATATGTAAATTTTTTAGCACAATATTACTTCCAAAGGTAGGATATGTGGCACCAGATTGCATGTAAGAACACCTAATTTTTCAAGTTTTTAACAGGAAGGGGGCACCCCATTGGGCAATGATTCCCCCCCCTCACTGATGCCATTTTTTTTTGTTTTAGTTCCTAAAAATACGTAAATTTTTTAACACAAAGTTTACTTTAAAAGGTAGCACATGTGGCACCAGACTGCATGTAAGGACACCTAATTTTTCAAAAATTTTCAAAGGGGAGGGACACTCCCTCCCCTTAAATCCCTTCCCCAGGCCAGCCATCACACAACATACTGTAGAGAGGGAAATTTCTGCGAGGCTAATTTTTGGCGAATCTGTACCTTGTTCACATATTTGCAGAGTGAAGAATTCCCTGTTGCAGGCAACCAACATAGTCTTGTACGAACTAATGAAAGTATTTTCGCGGGTCTTAAATTGGCAATTAGATACTCGGTCACAAAAAGTGCAAAAATTTAACCCCACAGTCTATACTTTGAGTTTGACATATCACGACATTGATTTACAATTGTGTTGTTTTGCTTTAAAGGCTCTCTTATCTCATCCCAAACACTAACAATATTCTCCCTACTAAGTTTACTACAGGCCCCTCCTCCGAAACACCTAAGTTAGTACAGTACACCTGCAAGACAGAGCCACAGTAGCCTGCACTGACTTTAAATTACTTGAGGCAATATTGTAACAAAAGTTTATGTGAGCTGTATGTGGGAACACAACTGACTGTACAAGTCATTGTTGACCAACTAGATGAAACTATATTGTTTGAATGAATGTCAATCAAAGTGCAGTCATCAGTTTTATATAGAACTTAAGGGCTAGTCCTAAATATGTTTGGGCTGGGAGTTGCTAGCAACTCCCTTGTTTGGGAGAGTGGGGTGTGCCATATCCCCTTCAAATGAAACCATCTTTTTTTTGAAGTTTTTTTTTTTCGGTAAGGATGCAACAAGGCCATAGGATTATAAATGTACCATAACTTTAGGTATGTAATCCCACTTGTAATTCAGGGTAAAAATAATAGTCTCATGGCTCTACATTTGCTCTTCAAACTCACTTGCCAAGTTGGGCTAGCAGTTTCTGAAATTCTCTAGCCCTGACACTTTTTCAGTTGCCCTTCTAGCAGTGCAGACAGTTGGTTCCATAAAGTGAGACTTACTGACAACAATCCTTGAATTTATACTTCATAATTATAAAGTTGTATCCTTCTTTAATCTACCCAGATATAAAGTTTTTACACATTTACAATTTATGATAGTCTTAGATTTTGCTTATTTCCAGTGTTCAATGAAACTAGTTTGACTTTTCCTTCACTGTCTCATCAATGTCAGCATTAATTGTGAACTGTGTGGTTTTGATTTTTTCCTTTGTTGCTGTAGGAAAATATTGCTCTTAAAGTCTTAATTTAAAGTTTGATTTAGGAGTCACAAGATGCCAGCCACAGGCAAATTCTGTAATATCAATTGCCCTAAGTCAGAAACATACCATCAAAATATTATCAATCAGTGTGAGCCCACACTGTACTTGCTTTAATGTAGAATCCCACATCTAGAGGCTAACAGAAGAAACTCAACACTGTATGGTTCATTTTATTCATTACAGTTTACATATGGAACTTACTTTGCTTTAAGTTTCGGCATTTGGTTTGAACCAGTCTTTCAACGTATTATCACACTGTGAGGGGATTAGTATTGTAGAGCTCCATCTGTCCCACAGTTCCTAAATTAGTTTTACTGCAAAAATAGAATACATCCAAAATACTGGTTCCAGCCGGAACTTCAAAAAAGTTCCAGCTAGTTCCGGTGCACCCCTAGATCATGTAACAAGTGTTGAGGTGGTCCTAAGTCTTGTGGAGTTGACACTGAACAGCGTTTATTATATTTTCTTGGAGTAACCTTTATGTGCATACATCAAAATCAGTGGAGCTAATAATGAAGATATAGGTAGCCTATGCACAGTTATCTCACAGACCCCACATTTGCAAATGTCATGATGTATGAATAGTTTTAAATTATTAAATTCATTACTTGAAATCCCTGGTAATAATTCCTTGCTTCCATTAATGTTTAAATACTGTCACTCTAACAACCTAATGGATTTTTGTTGTTTGAAAGGTGTAGTATGTTATTTTAAATAATATCTTACTTGGTCAGCATTTTCTGTCTGCATCATTCAAGAGTGTAAACCCAACAAAATTACACCAGCCCAGTGACCTACTGTAGTACTGTCACAAAGTCAACTACTGTACCAGCTCCCTTGGGTTGACACCCCCCCCCCCTTTGCCCATAGTAGTATTTTTAATGTTTCTCTTTATTGGTAAAAAAATCCGGTTCCAGCCAGACCTTATCCAGCCAGATTTCAGATACTATCCGGCAACTTCCAGTTGCGGCCAGAACCAAAAATTTAGATCTGGTGCATCCCTACTATTTACAGGGCTAGTCTGGGTATCTTACGTGTACAGTACATCTAACTTGGTCCTTTTACAGTACCCAGTACATTCACAATACACTTTGACTTAGGCTTTCATGGTAAAACTGATATTAATTTGATACCAGTTTTAAAACCGTTTAGATTCGGTGTGATATTGCATGAGAAGAAAAAAAAAAAATTGAATAAACGTAAAAATCAAAGTAATCGTTAAATAATTGAAAAAAATTGGGGGAAAGGGGATAAACCCCCAAAAACCAAAGAATAAAGGTTTGGGAAGTTAATTTTGGGGGGGGGGGCCCCCAAAAATTTGGGTTTTGGGGGCCAGAAAAATTTACCATGGGGGGGAACCACATTCCGCAAGGGTTATTTTTAAAAAGTAAAAAATTTTTTGGGAAAAAAAAACCGTTTATAAAAACCCCCAGTTGAATCAAATTTTCTTTTTTTCGGGGGAAAAATTTTTTTTTAAAAAAAAAGGGGGGGGCCCCCAAAAATTTTTTTGGTTTTGGGGGGGGGGAAAAAAAACCCTTTTTTTTTGGGGGAAAAAAACCTTTGTTTTTTCCAAAAAAATTTTTAAAAGGGTTTTTTGGTTTTTTTTTTTTTTTTGGGAAAAAAAATTTTTAAAAAAAAAAAAAATTAAAAAGGGGGGGGCCCCCCAAATTTTTTTTTTTCCTTTCCCCCCCCCCAAAAAAAAATTTTTGGACAAAACAACGGGGGGTTTTAAATTGAAATTTAAAAAGGGGGGGAAAAATTTTTTTTTTTTTAAAAAAATTTTTTTTTTTTTGGAAAAAGGCAAAATTTTTTGTTTTTTTTTTTTTTGGTTTTTTTTTTAAATTAAAAATTTTTTTTTTTTTCCCCCCCAAAAATTTGGGTTTTTGGGTGGTTTTTTTTTAAAAAAGGAAAAATTTTTATTTTAAAAATTTTTAAAACTTTTTTCTTTTTGGCAAAAATTTAAAAGGGGTTTTAAAATTTTTTCCCCTTTTTTGGAAAAAAATTTTTTAAAAAAAATTTTCAGGGTAAAAGGCCCCCAAAAAGGGGGAAAACGGGGGTTTTTTTTTTTTTGGTTTTTTAAAATTAATTTTTTTTTCCCCAAAAAACTTTTTTGAAAACTTTTAAAAATTTTAAACCCACCCTTTTAAAATTTAAAAAAAATTTTAAAATTTAAAAAAAAATTTTTGGGGGAAAAGGGGGTTTTTTTTTTTGGGGGGTTTTTTAAAAAAGGGGGGGGGGTTTTTTAAAAAAGGGAAAAATTTTTTCCCCCCCCCCCTTTTTTTTTTTCCCTTTTTTTAAAAAAAAAAAAAAAAAAAAAATTTTAAAAACGGGGGAAAATTTTTTAAAAAAAAAAATTTTTAAAATTAAAAAATTTTTCCAAAAAAAAAAAATAAATTTAATTTTTTGGTTTATAATTCCTTGGTTTAAAATTTGACCCAAAAAATTCAAAAAAAGAATTTTTAAAAAAAAATTTCCCCTTTTGGGAAGGGGGGGGGGGGGGGGAAAAAAAAAAAAAATATTTCCGAAAAAATTTTTTTTTTTTTGGGGGTGTTTCCCCCGAAAAAAAAAAAAAAAGGGTTTTTTAAAAGGACCCAACCAAAAAATTAAACCAAAAAAATTTTAAAAAAAAAGAAAAAAAAAATTTTTTTTAAAAAAATTAATTTTTTTTCCCCCAAAATTTTTTTTAAAAAAAAGTAAATTTAAAAAAAAAGGGGGGTTTTTTGCATGAATTTAAAACTTCTTTCGGGGGGGAGGGGGTTAAAAATTGGGGGGGGGGGGGTTTGTTAGTTTTGGGAAAAAAGGGGGTTTTGCAAAAAAAAATTTAAAATTTGGAATTTTAAAACCAAAAGTAGGGATGGGTTTAAAAATTTTTTCCCTTTTTTGGGGGGTACCCCGGGGTTTTTTTCCCCCCCCAAAAATATTTTTTTTTTCCAAAATTAGTTTTTTTAAAAAAATTTTTTTTGGGAAAATTTAAAAACGGGTACGTTGAAAAAAACCTCCAAAAATTTCCCCCCGGGGGGGGTTTTATCGGGGCCGGAAGGGATTTAAGGGGGGGGAGGGTTTTCCCCCAAAAATTTTTAAAAAAGGGGCCTTCAAAGTTTTTTTCCAAAATGCCCTTTTAAAGAAAAACTTTGTTTAAAAAAAATTATTTTTGGGGCAAAAAAAAAAAAGGAAAGGGGGGGGAATTTTAGCCCAAGGGGGGCCCCCTTTTTAAAAAAAAAAAAAAAATTTTGTTTTTAAACATGCAATTGGTTTTTTTTTTAAGGGGTTATTTTTTAAAAAAAAAAATTTTCATATTTTTAAAACCCCCCTTAAAAAAAAAAATTTGGGTTAAGGGGGAAACAGGGGGCCCAAGGGGTCCCCCCTTTTTTTAAATTTTTAAAAAAATTTTGTTTTTTGAACGGGTGATCATTTTTACTTTTGAAATAAAAATTTTTTTTTAAAAAAGTTTTCATATTTTTAAAACTAAAAAAAAAAATTTTTTGGGGGGGAAAGGGCCCCAATGCCCCCCCCAAATACGCCACTGGTAGTGTGACCGTATGAAAGTACCGTGCACTCGGAGACAGAATATAAATTTCTATTCATATTTACCACCATCCTTTAGTTATTCATTATTTTGAACATAATTTTAGATCAGACTGATGTGCAATTTACAAAGCTACACCCAAGCAGAGCAGTTGTATCTCATCTCTGAATATATGCACCACTGAGAGGGAAACTTCTACTCTCATTGTGGAATTTGGTATAAAATGAATCATTCCTCTGCAGAAAAAAAGGCAAAACAAATTTTTTAGTTTGCAAATTACACATTTTGAGTCAAAGAAAGTTTTGCAACCTTGTCATGAAAAACATATGATATGAGGAAATTTGTTTTAGAATTAGAGGGGTTTTGATTTTGGGAATGGTCTTCCAGCTAAGTTGTGGAAGCTGACTCTCTTGCTACTTTTGAGAGAAGACTTGATAAATTTTTGGGGAAATTTAGACTTGAAATTGATTTTGAAGTTTGACAGTACCCATCTTACATGTGAGGGGTCTGTTGGTATTCAGTTTGTTTACAGTGTTCTAAGTTCGATGCGGATATAGAGGCTTGTAAGCGGCGTCCGTAATGTACAGTATCGTATAATATTCATATCATACCATCTTTTTACTATTATTGCTCATTTCTTAATCACTGTCATAATTGCATGTTGTTGACCTATGTGATATTTGAAGGTGTTAGTTCACTAACAAAAGAGACTAGAAAGAAAAAAAATCATTTCTTGAATGATTTCAATTGCTTTTCGTAAGTTAAATCAAACTCCGAAAGCAACTGACATGGAGCAAGTACAAAGTTCCGGCCGGTTACTTTGAAAAGGTTCCGGCAGGAACCGGAAGTTAGAAAAATTTGAGTTCCAGCCGGACAGTTCCAGTGCACCTAGTAACATCTTTATGAGACAAAATTTTTCTTACTTTGTACCCTAACATGGATAGAAAAAAGAAAAATTTTTGCAAAGATATTTTTAAAATTCATTTATGAATATCTTTCAATAGTTGGATAATTCTGGCTAGAAGTGAGGAAAATGTGGCCTGATTTTTTTGAGCATCATGCCACAACTGGAACCTGATAACTTTTCACTATCTGGCCAGACAGGATATCCTGTGCACCCGTAGCCTACCTCGAAGTGCTGTATGCTCACAGAGGAGTTAGTGATTGCTTTCCCAATTGTACGCAAATAGGTTTTGTAAGAATGGACTGGTAAGCATATTTTCTTGCCATACTTTGTGGTAGCCTCACAGAAATTTTTAAAATGCAAGCAGTTTTAACAACTAACCCCATGATTTGCAACTAGCATGAACTTGCATTTTAGTTGCTTCCTCTAGCAACATACTGTACACTAACAGTTACCAAGTTACAGTTTAAACTTCAAATTTAGGGTAGTTCTTCACTGCATCTGATCAAACACAGTCCTCGATAATTTCATTGTAGGTATGAAAAGTCAGGGGCGGAAACTACCGGGGGTAGAAACAAAGTTACGTAATTTGGCCTAATATCAAATATTGCAGTGAGAAAGTACTGTACTGTGGGCACAGGTTAGCTATGGTAAGTGTGGCGCTAAGTACTTTTGTTGGTGTCCTGATATTACTGTTCTAAAAACTAAAAAACTGCCACTGAATTTCCTAATACCTACAACAAAATAAATTACATTTAAACTTCTCTTTATTCCAGGGTGCATTTTGTGCACTATATGCTGAAGATCTTTGACTAGACAAAGGAAAACACTTGGTGTAGCTAAGGCTGTGCCGAAAACCGGTTTTACGAGAAAGACCAGTTAGAACTGATTTCGGTTCAGTAAGAGGAAAAATATAAAACCGAAAACCAAACTTACGTAACTCACCTACAAATATGTAAGTACAAATCCAACAATTGATATTTGTAAATTTCAGCCACTTCAACCCCCAAATTCTAAAACTAAATATGGAAAAACATGAAATAAAACAACTTTGGCACCAATCTATGTGTTTTTTGATTAATAATCTACTTTCATGTTTTTCGATTGTAAGACTCCCTGAAAAACTTGAATACCTCGCTTTATGGCTACCTTTTTTTCAAAAAACAGGTGCCCACAAGCCTAAAAGGCTTAAACTATGTTTGGGTTTCCTGCAAAGTCAATATTCTCGCTATCCAAAATACCATGTTTAACACCCCGTTTGGGTATAAAAACTTGCCTTTGCAAGCTATTACCCCTTTTTACTGAAAAAATCAAACAATAAAAACTATAAAATACTTAAACTTGTTCTTACATAAGAAAAAAACTGAGCTTTTAGAAGTAAAAAGTTTAAAAAAAGTATTTTCTCGAAGCTTACGAACGACTAAGTTTTAACTTTAAAACAAAATAAAACGATTGAGCAGGTGGGGGGGCTTGGGGGGGGGTGTGGCATAATAAAACCCGTTTACGATATTGTTTTCGTTGTAAGTATACAACTTCCCACACACAATGTTTTTTATTAGTAGCCAAAAAGGGCATTGCATTACTGGGAACCCTTCCGTTAGAGGGACGTGAACATTTACATTTGGGCTTTTTCATTTGTCCCTCGATCATTTTTTTACCCGACTATTAAAATTACCGAAGGGGGGAATACCCTAGTGGTGCCCCCTCTTTGGGTTTTAAGGCTTGAGGGGACTGCAACATCACAAAATCTTTGAGTTGGGCTTTTCCCATAAATTACAGAAAAAACCCCCAAATTTAATTTGACCCCAAATTTGGGCAATTGCAAAGCTTTCCCCTTCGCATTGGTTCACATAAATTCATTAAATTTTTTATCAAAACCGTTAAGGGTTTACCATCTTTATGTAAATGGTCAAAAATACTTATAAATTTTTTTCAAAAATTTTTATACAGTAGGTTAAAGTAATTTTTTTGTTTTTAAACTCCCGGAATTCATTGATAAACCAATACACCCACTTTTGGAATTTTTCAACTTTTATTCACATTAAAAAGGGTTAAACGGCTGGTTCGAAATCTAAAGGTCCCACTCTGCCGTGTTATTTCATGGTGTACAGTGATCCTTTCTCGGGGCAGCAGACAGAGAGTTTTTGAATACAGTTAATACCGTTTTTTAAAAACTTTTTAAAATCAAATTTTTTTCCCTTTTAAACTTTAAAAAAATTTCAACTATGTTTTGTATAAAAAGCAATAATATGGGTATTTTGCTCAAGTTTCAAGTGGTGGGGAAAAATTTTTCAAAGACAATTCTTTTCAATCACTACCGAAGCTTCATTTCCCGCCGTGTGCTTACCGGTTACGTAAGCGCACCCATTGCCTTGGCAAAATTTTTGCCGAAGG
>JAIZAY010002303.1:0-10095 GCA_029531755.1 Holothuria leucospilota | reverse complement strand
AAAGGTTTTAAAGGCCTTTTTTTTATGAATTTCCCAACTTTTGCCCAAAAGTTTTCCTCTTCTCAAAAAAAGAAACCAAGATATTGAATTTTTTTTATCTTTTTATTGAAATAAAAGGGGGCATTTTACCTTACTTCTTCTGGAAAGTGGAAAGTTTTGACAAATTTCCCCCCCCCCCTTTCCCACCCTTGACAGAAACCCCTGAAAAAATTTACCTTTGACTCCATCCCCTTTGACCCCCCCACTGAAAACCCATTATCCAAAAAATACTGTTTTCCCCAATTTTTTTTAAAACCCTTTCAAAGCTTTGCTCTTTGGGTCCAGTAATCTTTTGATTTTTTTGTTTTATCTTTTCCCAAAAGTATTATATGCCGGGCCCAAAACTTAAAAATTTAGACAAGGCAAATTTTTACCATTTTCTTTCCCCTTTAAATTTCTGTTCAAAATACTGTAAAAATATCAGAAAACAAATAAAACAAAAAACCGCAGTAAGTACAGTGGGGTTAAATTTTTTTTCGGGGGGCCCCTTTGCTAAAGGAGGGGGCCTTGATGCATAGATAAATTCCCGAGAAATTTTAGGAAAAGGGTTCTTATGTCATTTTGGGGTTTTACATTTATCCCATGGGCCTTTTGCAAAAACATATCACTGCATTTTGTACCTTTTTGAAAAAGGAAAGTTACCATGATGCCTCTTTCCCTACCAAAGAACGGGGTTAAAAAGACCCGTTGACCATTTTTTCCAAACTTCTTTTTTTTTGCCTAACTTTTACTTTGTAGCCTTATTTTTTCCCCAAAACAAATTTTCCATTTGAAAGGGTAAAAGTATTCGCAATTTCCCCCAAACATTAAATTCATCACTCCTTTTGGGCTAAACTGTAGGGGAAAACTTCTTTCAGGAAAAATTTGAAACCTAATTTTAAAAAATACATATAGCCCCACTTGTTACTTGTGGCCTATTTAATTTGGTTGAGGACTTCCCCCCAAAACTGACATTATCAGGGCATCTTAAAAAAGGAGGGGGAAATGTTTTCACAAAATTTCATCACGGGATGGGCCCAAAGCTAAAAGTAAATTTTAAAAACCCCTTTTGGCTAAATTTGTCCATTTTTTTAAAACCTTTTTTTGGAAACCAAAAAAATTGTTGATTGGTTTTTACAATTTATAAAAGGGGCAGAAAATGCTACAGGCAAAATAGGCGGAAGTTCTAAATTAAAGTGCATCATTTTAAAAAATTTACGAAATTTCCCTTTCCCAAAGTAGGGCACAAAAAGCCAGTTTTGGCATTTTTGGCCAATAGGGTAGGGCAGTCCAACTTCCTTTTCCCAAAAACCCGGGGGTCGAAATTTTAACTTTTCAGCCACTTTTTCGACGGAACTTTGCTTTTTTCCAAAAATCCTGTTCCGGATCAGTTTTTAAATGTTCCGAATTTTTTCATTTTGGGAAAAAGAGAAAGTTTTTTTATGAAATGATGGGTTTTTCCCCAAACCATATGAATGCACATACTGATTTTTAAATTTTTCCTCTTTAAAAAAATTTTAAGGTGAAATCTTCTGCCCTTGCCCTTTGCCATCGCAACTATCTTCAACCATCTTTCACACAAAAAAATAAAGGGATGTCTCGAAATTTTAAAAAGAAAAAGACACCCCACCCCAAAGGCCCATTGACTTGGTGGCGACATGTCAGCAGCCCGACTTCCCTTTTTATTTTTGTTTTTAATTTTTGGGTGCTTACGTATTGCTAGCTTGGAGCTTGGAGGGAATATTAACAAAACCCCCTAAACAAGTACATTTTAAAACCCTTTCATGTGGGGGAAATATATCTTTAATAGTTACCGTCTTTGGAACATACCACCTGGGCAAGCTGATGAAAAAGATTTAGTTTAAAGCGTAGTTTTTAAAAACGGGCAGTACATGCAGTTTTTACCCGCGGGGGTTTTACCATGCAGGGGCGGGGAAAAAACAAAACCAAACTTAATTGATAAAGTTTTGGAATGATCGTGACTGCTTTTTCATACTAAACCCCAAAATTTCCCGGGTTTTTTTAAAATTCCCAAGGTATGATTAATTTATCAAAAGATTAAATTTTGTTTTCAACATGTTTTCTTGAAAAAAACCCCTGCCCCCAAAGAAAAGTGGCTTTTAAAAAGTGTTCCAGCACAAAACACTTTTTTCTGGGAACAGCGGAATTTCGACCCCTGAAACCCATCCCCGCTTTTTCCCATAATTTTCCCCTTCAATTCCCATTTTCATGTAATCCCCAAAAAGGGCCCCTGCATTTAATGCATTACTAAAACTGTTTAAAAAGTTAATTTAAAAAGGGAAGTTTAATTTAATTAATCTTTTTGCAATATTAGGAAATAAATGCATTTTTTTTTGGTTTTCAGAATTTTTAATATCCCACTCCTTTAGTACTTTGCCCCGGGGGAACCCCTTTTGGGCCGTAAATTGAAAAAATCAGCTTTAGCCGCAACCAGGGTTGTTGGGGAAAAATACTTTTATAACTCTCACACTAAAAATTTGGATTTGGGTTTCTCACCAAAATTTGGGGCCGATGTAAGTTGAAAAACCGTAAAAAAACTTTTAAACCCTTCCACGAATGAAATTGTTTATAGATTTTACAAAAAATATGACTTATTTAATCCCACCCTTATGCTGCCTTCATGTAGTCATCTGCTTGAAATCATGCTTAGAGCTCAACGTGGTGACCTTTGACCACCGAAGAGTCATTGGCATGACTACCTGCGTAAATGGATCAAGTTGCTTCTTTTCTATTTAACTTTCACAGCAAATGATTAAAGATCCTTCGCATATCCGGCCCGAGGGGGGTTTTGTAAATTTGGAAACCCCGAACAGGACCCCGGGGATACTTTTGCATCAACAATTGTTGGTAAATTTTTCGGATACAAAAATTTACCCCAATAAATACTTTGCATAGCAGTCAAATATCTTGTCGATGAATGCCGATGGGATTTTGTATGGTTCAGCCATAATTTTTGTCTGCAAAGAGTGTAGGTTTTGGGCTTCGAGGGTGTGACATAAAAACCCCAAATTTGCACAAGGCTAACAAGGGTTTTTCTTGCACAATCATTTTTTTCAAACAAATATTTTCCCAGCGCTCAAAACTTGCAAAAATCATCTTATTTTCAAGCTAGGCCTAGGTATTTTGTATCTGTATCGGGGCCTGGGTTTTTGTGTTATTTTATGATTTTTTGTATAATCTTGCTGGTTTTTGAAAAGGTAAAAAAATTTGGGTTAAAGGTTTTCTGTTTTGATTCCGTTTTGGGAATTAAAATTTTAAAATTTTGGGGGTTTTCGTCCTGGGTTTATCCCCTGTAACCCAAATTCCCCCTTGGAGGGGAAAATTTTTTTTTGTGCCCTATAGGCGATATTTGCTAACATCTGGGGGGGGCTTTAAATAGGCCTACGCGTGCACTTTCCCCGGGGTTTTGATGGAATAAAAAGGAAGCTCAACTAGATGCTGAAGGTTGCTCCCTTTTTTTTCCCCATAATCCCTTTGAAAACTGAGTTAGAAATAGCCATAGCTTTCCCTTTATGCGGGTTTTTATTACCCTACCCCACCTCCTGTCCCTTTTGGTTTAAGTTTAAGTCGCTTTTTACATTTTTTGGGCCCCAATTTCTAACATAAATTTTACTTAACAAAGTTTTGGCCTTCCTGAAACCCCAAGGGGTTTCCGTTTTCGGTCTGGTCCCCATTCCGATGTTGTAAAAAAACAAAGTTTTACGTTTAGTGCCAGTGACCATACAGAACAGGTTTCAACTTGCCCTAAACAACACGGAAAGTGCTAACTTAACGGTTAGGTTTACTGCAAATGGCCCCAAAAATTTTAATTCAAAAAAAGCCCACCTAACGTTGGGGGTAACGTTGTCGTTATGCATAACTAAAAATACGATGAGGGATAAAACTCCAAAATTCACTTCCTACTGACTCTTGTTTTTTAGGTTTTTTTCTAAACGAAAGTCCCCAACCTTAACAACAGGAGCTTAAAAAACCCAGTTATACGACTTTAAACAGAAGTACCAAAATTTGGGTTATTTTTTTCCCCTCTACCCAAAAAACAACAGCGCCCCTTAGGTAATTTTCCGGGGTGTTTTACCTTACTTCCCGTAAAAAGTGTATACACTACAAATCCTCAAGCTAGCGGAGCCCGTACTACTATACGCATACCATGTATGTTTTTTTATCGGGTACACGTACACAAAACACCCAAAGCCCCCCCCTTTTCAAATTGCACGTAGGGTATGAAGATTTGTTGGGGGCGCCCGCAACCTTTAAAAAAATGGACAACCCTATCAAATCCTTTTTTTTCGTCTTGTAAAAATATTTCCTAATACTTCCCGCAAATTGGGCCCCGTATGACAATTGTAAAATAATTTAAAAAGTTTGCTTTTCATTCCCGTTTAAGATTCACCTTCCCCCACTATCTTTGGAAAATACTCCCATCTATTTTTCTCTTCTGCAAACTAAAATGTACGCCCCCGTCTGCTATGTCCCCGCATTTTACTATGACCCGGGGGCCGCCGCTCCGGGAATTCATCAAGGAAATTCCACTTAAAAAGGGGAATTCCCTTTTTCTCAAAATGGAGGTGTTTTTAAAACAGAGACTGGGTTCATTTTAACCACGGTTTTAGGGCCCATTTTACGAAAAAATCAGCATGACGTGGGCGTTTTCGGGGGGCCTCTAAAAGCGTCATGGGCACGGTTTACAAAACTCTCACGATTTTTGGGTTTACAATACCAATTTCCAGGCTTAAAATCCCCAAGTCCGGTAATTACTCGATTCCGGCTCGAGGGCCCTTTTCGTCGGACCGGAATTTGGGCCCCGGAAAAGGAAGGTTTTTTGGAAACGAAATTTGGCCCGGAAACCCCCCAAACAAACCCCAAATTTGGGGCCCCAAATGGGGTTTTTCCTGGGGTGCTTGGGCTTTTAAATTGGGGGTTTGGGGTTTAAAGGTGGGCTTTTTTAGGGCCCCCATCGGGGGCCCCAATTTGGGGTCAAAAACAAAAGGTTTTTAAAATCAGTTTTTTGAAACATTTTATTGAAAAGAAAATTTTTTCTTTTTTTTTTTGAGTTTAGTTAGCTTTTTTAAACAAAAAATAAACCTTTTTTCTTGGGGTTAGTTGACTTGATTTAAAGGGCCCCCATCGGGGCCCCAAATTTGGGGCCAAAAAAAAAAGTGGGTTTTAAAATTTAGTCGTGAAACATTGTATTGGGAAAAAAAAATTTTTTCTTTTTTATTTTATGAAGTTTTTTTAGCTTTTAAATAAAAAGGAAAAAATACATTTTTTTCTTGGGCTTAGGGGGGCTTGAAATTTAGGGGCCCCCATCGGGGGCCCCAAATTGGGGTCAAAAAAAAAACGTGTTTAAACTCATATTGATGGGTTTTTCCCAAACCCAAAGGGGGCCCAAAGAACCGGTTGGGGCCCCCTGGGGAAAAACCTTTATATATGAATGGTATTTTACTCTTTCTAAAATACCTGTTTTTAAATTTTTGTAGCATGGGGATTTTAGGTTAAAGGGAGGCATTCGTAAATTTAAAAATTTAAATTTCATCTTCGAAATTTAATTTTTTTTTTTAATGGGCCTAGCCTGGCTAAAGCTGGGGTTTGCCCCAAAAGTTTGGCCCCGCTGGGGCCTAGCCCGGGGGCCCGATGGGGCCCCCTTTGGGAAAAATTTTTAAAAAATAATTTCTTAATTTTATTAACTTTTTTCTTCAGAAATTTTTGCCCCAGGAAATTTTTCTAAATCTTTTTTTTTTTTTGGGCCCAAAAATGGTGGAATTTTTTGGGAAAGACAATTTGAGAAAATATCTGTTTTTAAAATAATTTGATGGTTTTTGGAACACCAGGTTTATTACTTTCATCTTAAAGGGGCATTCCAAATTTTTTAAAAAATTTGTGTTTTTACTTAACCCGGTCTAATTGAAATAAAGTAACTGGCAATGGGGAATTTTTTTTCAAAAATCAAAGGTTTCCAATTTTACAACACAAAATAAAGAAGGAAATTGAAATGTCCTGAAGAAATTGCATTCTTAAACTTAAAATACAAACAAATTTTCAAAGAATATATATAATAGCCAACCAAACTATTTAAATAAAAATGAACATTCCCCAGTAATATCCTACTACCTTTGAATGTGGCGACATTTTGGCATCAGGATCCGGGAGCTTTTTTTTGGGTTGTTTCTGTAGAAGGGAAAATTTTCCCCCAAAAATTTTCCAATGCTAACCTACTGGACCCCCAAGGTGGGCCCGACCTCACTGGGGTAGCCCCGTTTTGGGGGCCCCACAAGCCCCCTGGGGTAGCCCCGTTTAGTCCCCCTGGGGAAAACCTTTTTACAAACCCCGGATTTTGCCCCAGCATGTTTGGGCCCAGCAGGGGCCAGTTTTGGGGTGAAACAGCCCAGATGGGCTAGCCCAGTTTTGGGGGGCCCCAAATGATCGGTTTTGCCCAAATTGGGGGGCCCAATTTGGGGCCCACCTAGCCAAATTTTTGGGAAAACCTTATCTTGGGCCCCCAAACATGGCCCCTTTGGCCCTAGTTTTTCGCCCAAATTGGGGCCACATTGGGGCTGGGGTACAAAAATTGTTGGGGGCCCAAATTTGGGGACCCAATTTGGGGCCCCATCGGTAGCCCCAAATTTGGGGCCCCAAATTTGGGGCCCAATCTGGTGTGTTGTTTTGGGGGAAAGGCAGTCGCCGGGGGCGGGCTAGGAACCCAAATTTCCCGCCGATCCCAAAAGGGAAATTTTCATAAAACCGGGCCCATTCCCATATTGTTTCTTTGGTTTCACAGCTAAATGGGAGTTCCAAGGGAAAGGGCCCCAAAACCGGGTTTCAGTTTAAATTTAGTTTTTAGTTTCTTTTTTTTAAAACCCCCTTTTTTTCAGACTCCAAACCCTTTTACATGTTTTTAAAAAATGAATTTACAAAAATGAAAAATAAAAAGTTTCTGGGTCGAGTGACTACAGGGAAAATTTGGGAAAAAGTAAAATAGGTTTAAACTTCCCCTAAACCTAGAACAAAAACAAAAAAAGGGGAAAAAGTTTTTTCCCAAAAAAAAAAATATGAAAGAGAGAAAATTAAATTAAACTAGGCCCATTTTTTATTTCTGTTTTATGAAAAAGGCCCTTCCCTTTTTGCTTACTTTTATAAATGTTTGTTCTCCCTACACTTTTTAACATTCGACAAGGGGGAGAGTTCCAAAATTAAAGCCTTTCCAAAATTTGAGTTTTGGGGAAAACTTTTAGTCCCAAAAAAAGGGGCCAATGGTTTCTAAGAACGTTTTAAAAAGAAGATTTTTTCCCCCAAACGAAAAAACCTTTTAAAAATGAACGGGAAAATGTCATGAACCCAAAAAAACATGCCCGTGCAATAACGATTAAGTTGGGGAAAAAAAAAAGAATTTTGAGCTTGCAAATAAAGGGGTGGATGGCGACGGGGCCCTTTTAAAATTAAAAACGTATACATCTTTTTTCATAAGGGGGGATTACGGGGGGGGGGGGGGCAAGCGGGGGCAAATCCCCCCCACCACTTTTTTTCCCCAAACTTAAAAAAAAGAAATGAAATAAGAGGAAACCCAAAAAATTTAAAAAAAAATTTTCGGGTAAACCCCCGTTATGATTTTAAATTTTTTCAATGTTTTAAAAGAGGGAAAAAATTAATATCAAAAACCTAAAAATTTCTAGGAAATTTTTTTTTCGGCGCGCTTTTGAGCGGGACCTCCTTGGGAAATTTTACTAAACAGCTGAAAATTTTTTCTGGCACCCTAAAAATTTCTTTTTTTCCTACCGCCACACTTTTTTGTTTTTTGGGAAACTCTGAAATAAGGGTTTTTTGAAAGTACTAATGTTTACTTTAAAAAAATGCCCCATGGTCCTTGCAAAACCCCCAAAGTTCCCCAAAACCCCATCCATTTTTTAGGGAAAAGGCGAAAAAAAGGGGTGCTTTCCATGACCTAATTTTAAAAACGATGTCTCTTAGTACTTTTTTACTGCTTTGCGTATAGGAAAAATTTGATGAAAAATTTCCTTTGTTTATTTTTTCCTGTAGGGCACTTACTAAAATTAAATATTTTCCCAAAAACCCCCCTACCCTCTCGCTGTTCCCTTTTTTCACCACTACCGCCCCTCAGCAAATTTAAATGACGGTTTTTTGTCTTAAAATTTTCGATCATCATATGAAAACTATTTTATTATGATTTTCCCAAAATTTCACCTGGGGGGAAACCCGGGTCTTCCCCAAGAAAAGATCCAAATAAACCCAAAAACCGCAAAATTTTAAAAAAGATTTCTCTGAAAGGCCTCCCGGCAGTTTCCCCCCCCCTCCGGCTTCGCGCTTCGGGGATCGCGGGTTTAAAAGGGTTCGTCGGTAAAAACTTCCCAAGATGGCAGCCTCCCCTAAAAAATTTCATTTTCCGGCCTTTGTCAATTTGGGGCCCAACTGCCGATGCCCTTGACAATGTCCCGGTAAAACTACCCACAAAAAAATTTCCTTTTACTTTTTAGAGTATCGCATAGTTTTTTCCTTCCCAAAATCCCACACGAACCCTT
The DNA here is from genome assembly GCA_029531755.1 of Holothuria leucospilota. Classification (NCBI taxonomy): domain Eukaryota; kingdom Metazoa; phylum Echinodermata; class Holothuroidea; order Aspidochirotida; family Holothuriidae; genus Holothuria; species Holothuria leucospilota. Next base: position 1,525 of record JAIZAY010002303.1, on the reverse strand, counting down.
TTTTTTACGCTAATAAAATATTTTAGGCGCACCGTTTTTCCCAGACCATCGCAAAATGAAACATCAAAGAGAGCCCCCATAAGCAAAAATAGGTTCCCATATCCCTTCTCTATGGAAAGAAAGGCACCTGAGGAAAGTAAAAAAATTTTTTAAATGAAAAAAATACGGGCATTCAAAACTAAAAAAAAACATAGCCTAAAATTAAATTTCTAAACGCTGTTTTCTTCCACCCCGTTTTCGCGCCCACCCTTTTAAAAGGTCAAAGCATTCCCCCCAAACTTTTTTTAAAGGGCAACACTAAATCCCCAAAATTTTCTTTTTATTTCTCTTCAAAGTATTTTCAAAATTTTTTTTGGACTTCAATTTTTAAATTTTCCCAAGGAAAACCCAAATCTTTAACTTCTAGAAAATTTCACATTTGAGGAGAAAAAAATATTGCCCACATGACCCCTAAAGAGCCAATCATGAAACAGGACGTCTCTACCTACTTCAAGTTGGGGTGATTTAAATTTCCCCTTTAAATTTGTTTGGGTTTAATTTCCTGTAGAAAAAAACCTGCTTGTCAGGCTTCCCCCAAAACTCTTTTTTTTATCATTAAAACTCCAAATGCCCTCAGGGCCGTACGCAGCTTTAGGGGAAGTTCCCCCCCCCAAAAATTTTTAAAAGAAAAATTTTTTTATCAAAATCGTCCGTGTAAATTTCCCACTCTTTAAAATTTTTTAAAAATGCAAGTTGTGATACCGGAAAGTGTTATTTTAGATACCGAAATAAGGGAAGGGGCCAGGAAGGGGGGGGGGATAAAATGTCCTCTCATTGAGGTACTTTTTTTTTTTCTTAGCTTTTTCCTATTATTTACATCACCCAAAAATATTAAAAATGCGATTTCTTTCAGCGCGCTTCGCGAGCAACCATTCTGAAAACTAGATCCCCAGTTTTTTTAAAATTGTTTTTTCCAAAGCCCCGGGAAACCCTCAAAATAATCCATTCTCCCCGTTTCCCCACCCTCAGCATTATCGATCCCTCTGCCCGTTTTTTCTCATGGAAAATAATATAATTGAAAACAGTCAAATTTTGATTTTTGTGGGATGTTAAATTTCCACCTTATGTCATTTTAATTTTAACTAAAATGATTTTTTGAAAGTCTACAAATTTTGCAAATACCCCGGAGCTTCCGAGGATTCCCCCCCGGAAACCCCCCCCGGGGCTTGCCCTGGACCCTGCCGGGGCCCTTTAAAGGCCCGGGCCCCCGGACCCCCCGCCGTTAGGGGGGGCGTTGCCTTCCCTGGGGCCTTCGGCGCCGTTTGACAGTCCACTCAGCTTTGGGGCCCCCCTTTCAGACTCAAATCCCCCCCCTTTCTTTTAAAGAATAAGGGTTTTCTGGAAGGAAACCTAGCCGGAAGCACCGGGGCAAATTTCAAAAGGGTAAATAAGGGGGGATCAGTTGGGGAAAATATACTAGGGATAAAATGCGCCAAAAGGCCCCAAAAATACAAAACCCCTAAAAACTTTTTTTTGCTGATGTAAA
>JAIZAY010002294.1:0-10249 GCA_029531755.1 Holothuria leucospilota | reverse complement strand
TTCGGGGAAAGTTTTAACGTAAAAATACGTGCGATGAGTCCACGGAAACATTCTTGGACTATTACCAAAATTTTCCTTTGCTTAATTGTACATTATAAAAGGGTATCATCTAATGTTGGCAGACACCGCTATAGTGCCTCCTGGAAGCTCAGATTAATTATATAAAATGGGGGCACTGATATGTTGATTATTACCTGACATCGAAATGATACTATAGAGTATGATGCCGAGCACTTTACGACTATTGTATGTTTACTAAGTTTGAACGAAAATCCAGACGAAAAACTTCAAGCAATGGGTAATGGGAGGGAGATTATAGGTGCAGGGAGGTGATATTAGACCTCACTGACAGGTGAAGCAAAAGGAGCTAAGGACTAAAAAGCGCGTTTCAAAATTTTTTTCGTCGTAAGTGTATTAACGATCACCATCTATACCAGAAATGGCTGTGCGCGAAGCGCTCGGTAAAAATTTATAACAGCAAAAAAAATGTATAACGGCTAATACGTACTTTTAACCTTCCACGTCATGATACAAATTAGATTGGAAGATCCCACAGGCCCCTACGGAAGTTGGAGATGTACTTCTGTTTTTCGTAAAAGTGTTGTGATCAGAAAAGTTGCATGTATAATATAACCTTAACAATGGTCATGAGATGGAGTGAAAATCGTGATGAATGCGGGTGAAGTGCGCCGAAATTTTTCATTAAATAAGATAACCATGGCAAAACCTGTATTCATGCTCTGAATCGAGACACTTTCAATTCCCAAACAAACCTATTTGCCAATCACAAAGCCAGTCTTTTCAGGCCCGTAGCCAGACAAGGTGCTGAAGGGGGGGGGGGCGAAAAAGCTTCTAGGGGGCGACAAATTTTCCAGAGGGGGGGGGAAACATTCTAAAATGCATTACAGCAATTGCAATTTTTGATCTTCTGGGGGGCGAAAAATTTTCCAAGGGGGGCTTTGCCCCTTGGCCCCCCTTGACTACGGGCCTGAGTCTTTTGCCTGAGAATTCGTAAACAGCTTTCAACTTTTGTTGCTGTGCTTCTGCGGGAGTTTCTACCAGAAATTATTGATAATAAGGACAATATTGAGGTAAGGTTTGAAGCGCGGAGCGCGAGAAAATTTTGATAGTTTGCGAAAGATCTGCGATAATTCTGATAGTTTGAGAACCATTTGTGATAGAAAATGTTTGCAATAGCTCCATCACTCGGTTGAAAACACACTTTACCCTCCCCCCTACAGAAATGTATAGCTTAAACGCCTTTTGGGATCATTTTAGAATTTTCAAAAAAAAAATCTGAAATCGATAGGGGGGACACGCGCCCCCTATTGCCCTCGTTGCTGGCCTTCACTGATATTATTATTACGCAAATTATGCGATAAAGTGTGTGTACGTCAGACCTATGGAGGATAGTAGCCTCGACAATTTACCTTTATTTGCTTGTAAAGAGGACCATGTTTTCTACAGAAACCAACAAGTTGTAGAATTTTCTTTTCTTTCTTAGTTTTGGCAAAATATTGCAGTACAAGTCTCCGGCCTTACTATAGTTATGTAACCCTCAATCTCATATTTCTTTCTTGAGGTATGGTAAATGGTTGGGATGTAACTGTTTCATAAGATAGAGGGAGTGGGCGCAATACAGTGTATAGTTGTCATTCCTCACAGAGATCAGTTACCTCCGACAGGCGACAGTTCGTTGATCTGCCTTTCTTTCTATGCATGAGTACAGATTTTTTCATGATGATCAATCAATGCCTATAGACCAGGGAGGTGTTATTAGCTAATAACACCTCCCTGTATAGACCATTTCACTTTAAGCCACATTCCCTTCTAATGGCAGTGCAAAAGGTCGCTATGTTGGGATGCACGATGTGGCAAAACTTGTATTGCATAGTACAGTGACAGAAGTGCACAGAACTAGTAAGTTTCCAAGTGTGCCTTCGGTATGGCGGCGTAAGCCGAAATGACGTCTTGTGAAGCAGGTCTAGTCCGACCCCGCTCCCCTTCTTCAAATATCTTGCTCACGAGCCTGCCGCTAGGATTACAAAAGTGTGTGGGGGCAATCAGAAATTGCGGGGGGGGGGGTGTTGCGTGTGCGCATTGCTACTGTACATTGTATACCTTTGTACAGGAGCTGACTGGGGGAGTTTAGTGGGGAAAGCCCTTCACTGGGGTTGCCCCCAGCCCCCCTCCCGGTAGCGCCGCTGTGAGCCTAGTCAGGACGGCCATCTTGCCAAACTTTCCATCAGTCGGAACCAGATGCGTGATTAGATTATGAGAATGGGTGTGTAAAAGTTGGATTGTTTTCTACATCGAAAGAAAATGAAAAAATGAGGTTTTCAATTAAGCATGACTTAATTAATATGGGTTAGAACAGCCTAATTATCTAGAGGAACGAACACTTATATCACTCCATCTCAGACATTAAATTATAACGTTCATGCAGTTTTAAACGTTTTCAATTTTGGCTTCCCTGAAAACAGGGTGGGGTGGAGGGAGGCTCGTCCCTCATATTTTCCCGTCCGGAGACAGCAGTGGGCATTTTTAGGCCGTAATTTTTTTTTTCACTGTCTCGAAACGACCGAGACATTCTACAACATGAGCCAAGCCACGACTTCTGCTCCGGAATTTGATCGATGTCCCAAAAAATAACTACTTCAGCCAAGAGAACCGGATAATAATACAGAAAATGTAGGAAACACCGACTTTGCCTAACTTTACAAAGCAAATATTCTTTTCACTGCAAAGCCAGTCTGGAAAAAAAATACAGAAATGATTACCGATTTGAAAATAATTTTCTTTCATTGTTAGTATGGATTAAGCGGCTTATGGGGTAGCCATTCGGCAACAAAAGGTGGCCGTTGTTCGGTGGCGTCACGTTAGCCAGGATTACCTTCGGGGAGGGGGCATGCAGTATGTTGTGTGATCGCCGGCCTTGGGAGAAGTTTGAGGGGAGGGGTTCCCTCTCCTTTGAAAATATTTTGAACGGTAGGGTTCTTATTTTACTTACTTCTTCTGTGACAGGATACTTTAAATCATAAATTTGCTACTTTTTAAGGTTTTGACAAATGTATTACGAAATACAATCGTAGACAGGGAATTGATCAGTTACCAGTCAACGAAGATTAATAAAAAATGAGGACAAACGAGAGCTTTTTCTGAAAACAGTACATTTTATGTAATCCAGAACCAGGCCAACAAGACAAAAGTTTTGAGCTGCTATTTTTAAGTCATCGCTCCGTGAGGAGGATGAGATATTGTAGTCACTTGACCTGTTGGGCTATATTCGGCAATGCCAGCAGAAATAACAACGGTTGCCATGGTAACAGTTAATTTTCACAAGTTACTAGTCAAAGTCCTAACCCATGGTGGGGTACCCCAGGGTGACCAAAAGTCCATAACGGAGGGAGGGGTCAAAACGTGTCCGTGTCCGTGTGTGTGTGTGTGTGGGTGGGTGAGCACTCAGCAACATGTCCTTAACAGGACACGGTACATTTCCCGCGTATCGCTAAGGAAGCAAGGGTGAGTATGGGTGCACCCGCGGTGTGGGAGCGATCCTGTGGCTCTGGGAGCACTCAGCAACATGTCCTTAACAGGACACGGTACATTTCCCGCGTATCGCTAAGGAAGCAAGGGTGAGTATGGGTGCACCCGCGGTGTGGGAGCGATCCTGTGGCTCTGGGTGCACTCAGCAACATGTCTTTAACAGGACACGGTACAGCCGGCGAGAGCTCCGCTCTCGCACGTCTTTCCTAGCTCACGCGGAGCTCGAAACTGGCGTAGCTGCCCGAAAATTCCGTCGCTGCAATGAGAAGTCTCGCGAGGCTGCACGTGCCTGCCTTGACAAGCAGCCCGCCCTCCATCACGTACGTCTGCTGGGTTAGTTGGAGGTCAGCCAGGCTAATGGGGAAATCCCGCGAATTCCTTACCGGTACATTTTCCGCGTCCAATTTTGTTTTCTTAATTTCTCCAAAACGGTAAAGCGGATTTTCTTCAAATTTGTTGGGAAGGTGCCCTGGGTGGAACCCCAGTTCTACATTGACTCCCGGAAGTAAAGGTCAAAGGTCAGAGTTCGAAGGTCAAATTATGTGAATATCACTCTTTTTATAATAACTCCAAGAGAAAACATCCCATGAACATGAAACTTCACACATATAATAAGAGTATTCGGCACTACAAAAATATGTCAAAAGTCAAGGTCAAAAGTCATGTGATATTAACATTTTAAGCAAAAAAAAAAGTGTTCCATGAATTCCTCCTTGGGGGCTGAACCGATTCTTTTGAAATTTGGCAGGTAGGTACCCAAGAATGTAAACTTGTGTCTCCGTGACATTCGGCAGAAAAGGTCAAAGGTCAGAGGTCAAATTCAATTTTTGGGAAGATTCACGGTTTTTTAGTATTTTTAGTATAATTCCAGAACGAAACATTCCACGTACATGAAACTTTGCACATATGATGAACGTGCCTAATACCACCAGAATATATGGTTGCCATGGCAACCAAGGTCAAAGATCAATTTTTGTGAGAAATCACAGATTTTTAGTATAATTCCAGAAGGAAACATTCCACGTACATGAAACTTTGCACATATGATGAACGTGCCTTAATACCACCAGAATATATGGTTGCCATTGCAACCAAGGTCAAAGATCAATTTGTGGGATAAATCACATTTTTCTTAGTTTTTAGTAATAATTCCCAGACGGAAACATTCCACATACATTGAAACTTCGCCCACATTATGATTTAACGCTGCCTAATTCTACCATAATATATGGTTGCCATGGCGACCTGGATCACAGGTCACGTGAAATAAAGGGTCAAAGGTCAATTTTTGTGAAATAGTCACATTTTTTTAGTATTTTAAGTATAATTCCAGAAGGAAACATTCCACCGATACATGAAATTTCGCACCTATGATTAAATGTGCCTTCCGCATACCGTATTGTGTGCACAGATTTTTTCTGTAAAGCGCACTGAATTCGTTCCTTTTTGCACAACACAAGGGCGCATGGAGGAATGCAAATATAAGGGCGGGCAGTGAGGATTTGACATACACGGGCCCTTTCTATTCGGTGATGTGACGTATATGAATGCATGCATTACGGAAAACCGTCCATTGTTAGAACAACGCAACTTGCGTAAGCACTGTAATACGCGCAGAAATTAAGTTTGGCCTGTCTTTTTATCTAGAATACTTCACACGTACTTCTGTGTATCATCGACGACAACGCGCTGGTAGTTGACTTTCACTTTGTGATCGCGTGAAAAATGAAGGGCCGATATTAAAGTGAGTAATTTGAAGATACCATAGAAACTGACATACATATGGATTGACTATCAGCTTCAATTCAAACCACTCATTGTGCGTTCATATTCAAGTGCACTTATTCAGAGACCGCGGGGAGCCAATTTTGAAGTACGTCGACGGGGTTAAATAATCGAAGGACAGCCGCCCAATATGTTGAATAAAATAAATGCAGTTTACTGCGGCCCCAGAATACCCACTAAGGCAGAAAAAGAGTGTGGGGGCTAAAGCCGTCTCAGCGGTCCCTGCAGTTATGTGTAGGCCTTATGCCACAAGGAAGAGAGAAAGTTCTTCCTGTGAGTTATATGGCTTAATGCGTGTGCTAGCGATGAGATAAGCAACTCCGTGGATTGCCCTCTTGTTTTTTTTTTTTTTCGTCATTAGTTCTTTTCTTATAAATCATGCAGACTTTCATCGTATCTATTTATTTTGGCCTGTAATTTGAGAATGTGATTAGAAGTATAAATAGGCCTAGTTCAGGTTGCTAAGTTACTATTTAATTCTTGGCACCTCACTTAGATCATTTTTTTTTTTTTTTTTTTTTGCCATTCCATAGTGTTTATTGTCCTTTACGATCCCTTATCTTTACGACGATTGGTAATTCAGGCAAGAAGAGCCAATGGTAGTGACACCTCCCCCGTTGGAAGCTTTTCTCTACCTGCCTCCAACCTGTACCGCTTTCTCACCTGTGGAACATCGACTACAGGCACTGTTACCAACAAGGCCACAATCATCACACCCCGGTCATTAAAGTTTAGGTGGACCCCACAAGTAGTCAGCGTAGGAGATGTGAGGTTCCTGTAAGTATGCACCAAAAGTATGCACCAATTATTTGTGCCTTTGTTTCATTAATTTATTGAATCTCACAAATACTGAAGAAATTATAACAAGTAACAGACAAGAGAAATTTTCTTCAAAAACATAACTTTTCATAGAAATATGAGATTGTGCCTGCGTGGTTTTGCTCGCATTTTGATACCGACTTACTTTCTTACTTTGGAGTTTCTTTGGGAGGAAAACAAGAGGGCAATCCAAGACTGTTGCTAATCTCACCCCAGGTCACAAATCTGGCAAAGAGCAATTTAATGCATGGTCCAAGATCTACCCTATTGATGATCTGAGCACTTTAAAGATCATAAGGCATTTGGCTCAAAGGTTATATACCCGATGAAGCAAACATGATACTATTTCAAAAAAAGTGACGCTCGTTCATAAGTTTGATTCAAATTGCATGAGAGATCAACTCTATAAGCAGGGTCCAGGTCTCGGTCGCTGTTTATAGAAGTTTTTCACGTGACGTTAGAGAAAGAGAGATCCTAAGCTTTAGCTAAAGATAGCAGAATTTAATGATTGCAATGCATGATGGGAACTGAGAGTATAAACAACTGACCCAGCTGATCGTTAGAAAGCCTTTAGTCACTCTCACAACGCATACACAGCAGACGGTCAATGGAGATGGCAGCTAGGCGAACTCTGCGAATATAAAGGTGCTGCTCCTGAGGCAAACAATTGATGAACACATGTAGATTACATTAATTTGAAAACACCAACAGGCTGCAAGAACTGGAGGCCTAGTCTGGTTTACACCGGCGCCATGCTGAGATGTACTGTAAGTGTTTGCTATAGCTAGGTAACGTTAGCGCTAGTGCTAGTACTTCTTTCAAATGCAGCACAAACGCCAGACAAGGCTATCCCGTGCTGTTGAACTTAGGGCTATGGGAGTCGGATGAATAAAATAAACTAGCTACAACGATTTTGATCAAGGGCTAAGAGCTGGTTTTTAAAGCTGTCCACTGATGGGGCACAGCGAGCCTGTTCCGGTAATAGGTTCCAGCTAGGGATAGTTCTTGGATAGAGAGATTTCTGATAGCAAAGCTTGTTAGTGTAGGGATAATGGGTATAGATACCTTCCACTAGTACGACGGGTAGTCCGTCGATTAAGATTTGAAGGGTCAATAAGATGATTCCTTACATTACTTGAAAGTAATCCATGCGTTTCTTTATACATAACAACAAGACGAGCCCTAAATCGTCGAGTTTTAAGGCTGTCCCATTTAAGATTTTTAATCATCTCAGAAACACTTGACTGGCGACTGTAGTTGTTAAAGATGAATCTGGCAGCACGCCTCTGGACATTTTCTGTAGAATTCATTTCAGATTGGGTATAGGGGTCCCATACCGTTCTGCAATAATCGAGAATGGGTTGAACAAAAGCAAATCTACGCTGCAGTCTTAGTATCTTTATCAACAGTGCGAGAGGTTTTCCGGGGGGACTCAATAGGCCTAAGGTCCGGTTTGCTTTGGATAACAATTTGGTTAATATTTCTTTTTCCAGTGTCATCCTAGAAGAGAGTTCAAACTCCTAAGTAAGGGTGGTGATTAATCTGCTTTACAGTATGATTACCCATTTGGTAAAAATATGGATTTGGATTTGCTTTATAGGAGACTCTCATAGTAAAACACTTAGATTTATTAAACCCCATCTGCCAGATTGATTCACCACTGAACACAGATTGTCAACATCATTTTGAAGATTGTTTGTGTCCTCTATGTTTTTTTGCTTTCACGATACAGGACAAAAACAGCTCATCGGCAAATAACCTGACGCTGGATTGACTATTTGCCGGCAAGTCGTTTTAATATAGACTCAAAAGAGTAAGGTTCCGAAGACAGTGCCCCGAGGGACACCAGAAATGACTTTGGATTTGTCTGAAGAACCGTTCCATCCAATAATCGCTCCCTCTTGTAACGGTTTGTTAGGAATTTCTCTATCCAATTTAAGAATGTTATTTCTGATTCCAACATGCTTGAGTTTTTGAATTAAGAAGTCGCTTGGTGGGGAACTGTATCAAAAGCCTTGCTAAAATTCCATTAGGATTAGGTCGAGCCTTGGCTTTCCCGGGGGGGGGGGGGTTATCTAAAATCTTCATTATATCCATCAACAATGGGCAGAAAGCTGAGTGTCGCATGATCTTCCTTTACGGAAGACCATGTTAAACCAATTGAGCAAGTACATTAAATTTTGTCAAAGTGATCCATAATATGACGGTGAATAATAGGCTCTAAAAGCTTGCATGGGATGGATGTCCATCGAGACGAGGCCTGTACAATTTCGCAGGGTCCGATCTTTCACCCTTCCCTTATAAATTGGAGTTATATTTAGCATCAAGCCAGCCTGCTGGTAAACATCCGCACTTGACACCGACTTTTGGAAACAACTTCTGAAAAATGGGGGCAATACTGTTGGCACAGGACTTTAAGACTCTGGCAGTGACATTGTCAGGCACATCACCCTTAGTGCCCTTTAAGATCAGTTCAGAGTTTAAGAGTTTAAGGACACGCGTGGTTGAGATCCTCATGTCCCCTATATCCAGGGATGGGACTATGAATCGATAACAGGCATACTACTTAAATCTTCTTTCGTGAAATACAGAACAAAACTGATTATTCCCGGGCTTCGCTTTTTTCTTTGGAAGTGGAACAGGAATTTTCCTTGAACCCTGCAAGCGGAGAGATACCAGAAGGATCAGTCCTCTCTAGATGGTAAATAAAATTCCAGAAAGGCTTAGTATTCTCTGATTTCAAGCTACCCCTCCGATAAATGTCTCTAACGTAGCTATTATGAGAGCATTCTGCTTTTCCTACCTCAATACTTTCTCCTTTAATTTCCTAAATCCAAATTTATGGGAGGACTGACTATACTTCTTGACCTTATTGTAAAGTCTCTGTTTTCGTCTAATGTCCCTCTTAATTAACCTGTTAACCCATGGATAGGAGAAACGACTTGAGCTTAACTTTGCAGGAATATTCTTGTCAATAGAGTTAAAGAGAGTAGTCATAAATAACTCATATAGTTCATCCATGGATGAAGAACTGATTAATTTTGGAGTAAGCTTCCTATTGAACTCTTCCATATCATTATCAATATTTGAGAAATTAACTTTGTGATACAAGAACACTTTTCTTTTAGGTGGTCTGAAAACGTTTGGTTTAAACAATGCATTTACGATGACTACGTCATGATCACTAATGCCACTATCAACGTGGACGGAATCAACCCGTTAAAGTGTTTCTTTATTATTGACTGGTTGAAAGTACTTTCAGTTCCCATGATCCTTTGCATACATGCCGTAATTATTTTACTCTATTATTAGGATTTCTCTGGCTAACCGTCACTAATCATGCACAGAAAGTGTCTTAGCTATAGGCCCGCACATTAAAATTGGTCCTGAGTGGGCTAGATACAATTGTGATACAACGAACGCCTACTTGGTCATCAAAATGTTCAACAAACTGAGAAACGCGTGTATTTTTTGTGAATGCGGTAAGTTTGACGTCCAAAATAGTTGGACCAGAAATCCTAAGTTTTACCTGGTATGAGCGTCCCACAGTAACAAAATGGATGGCGCTGAAGGGTCACGTGCGGTGGGAATGTAATTGTATGGTTCAAGTATTAGTCTCATACACCCACACTGCTGCCTGCGTAACCGACTATATCTGTTCTTCTTAAAGAGTGAAGCGTAGTTTTTCAGTGAGGGTGTAAGGAAACTAACCCACGCTGGCAGCAGGCTAGACGGCGTACTGCCAGACGACGACTGAAAGTCAGCAACTGAGTGACCAAACTGCGTGTTTTTTGCCCACTGCTGCTTCAGACGGGCACACTTATAGTGACAATGCCATACATGGGCCAATCGAGTAAATACTCAATAGGCCTATCCTTGTAACACTACAAAATGACTAAACGTCGAACGGCCAGGTATTTGCATTCGTAGGACCATGCAAAGGCATGTTGTATTGAGGTAAAAAGCCGCCATAATCCATTAAATAGTACAAGTATAGCCGAGCCCCAACTTTACTGAGTATCCTGACAGACTATATTCTCCAGGAGTTTGGCAAGTTAAAGTGATTTAGCCTTTCCATAAGTCCATTGCATGGATAGGC
>JAIZAY010002300.1:0-10113 GCA_029531755.1 Holothuria leucospilota | reverse complement strand
AAACGGAATGATTCGTCCCAGCATATCATTTTTACTTGTTCCCTTCCTACCCAAAGAACCTGTCGTCTTATAGAACAAAGGCAGTTTCTTTTTCTAGAAAACATGTTAAGACTTGAAACATATGGTAACTCAAAACTTTAAAAATAGAGGGCGCTTTTTGTCATGTAACTCCCATTTAAAACTTGTAACAAAAGATCATATACCATACCCCCTTCCGGAGACACTCTAAGTTACCTGAAAAACTTTTAAATTAGAGGTCGCTCTAACACTGGTTTTTATCTTAAAATCCCAACAGAATATTAGTACTTCAATAAGCCCCACTTTAGAGTACCTGCACTTTTGCCACAAGTCCATTAACAACTATCCAAGACAATAAATTGAAATTTGAGTTCTCCTTCTCGAACAAAAGCTTTTGTTATTAGACTTCCCGTGAGTTACACTTTACAATCAAAACTACCAGCTGGTTTAACATATGGCTACCATTTAATCCCCTCAACAAACACCTTAACTTAATTAACATGTTTCAACTTGTGGGTCCACCAGATGGCTCCACAATACCCAGAGACGTCATCAATATTCATTATCTCATTAATATTCATGAGGGGATTAAATGTAAAGTGTGGTATACTACTCTATAGACTACTCAATTAAGGCCAAAGTTGAGGGCATTGACAAATTCCCTGCCCCAACTGATAAAAGGCAGCTCATGCGCTTCCTAGGCATGGCTGGTTACTACAGACGTTTTTGTCCTAATTTCTCTGACATTGCTGCACCATTGCAGCTTATTAAAGAAAAATGAAAAGTTTTGATTGACGTTAATTTGCCAACGAGCATTTGAATCATTGAAAAGGGCACTAATAGTTCACCAGTGTTGATTGCTCCAGATTTTGAAAACAATTCAATGTTGGCCAGTAGGATGCCAGTGACAATGGCAATAGGAGCAGTTTTGCTTCAAGCTGATGAGCATGGTGTTGATCACCCTTTTGTTATTATTCTAAGAAATTTGACAAACCAGAAAAATTATTCAACATTGAACAAAGAGACATTAGCTTTGATACTTGGTCTTCAACACTTTGATGTTTATTTGGAACTACTAGTTTCCCTATTACTGTATAAACACTGATCATAAACCCTTTTGACATTTTTATCTAAGATTGAAGGAACAAAAAATCAAAGATTTTTGAAGAGGTGAAGTTTATTTTCTGCATCGTATAATGTAGATATTAAGCACATTAAGAAAGACAAATGTTGTACCAGACTCTTTGTCAAGAATTTGATTGATGCAGTATGTTGAAGATTAAAAAAATATCACTGTAAGTTTTGAAATTTTTGTGTGACACTATGGCGCAATGTGTGTTGATGATGTTACTGGTTTCGATGTAATCTCACCTTTGCAATACAGTTATATGTTATGATTATAAACCTTCCATTGAATATTGGACTCCATGCTGTACTACTATAGTTATTACTGTAAGATTTATACCATTGTAAATTTGTATCTTAAGTTTTGTCCGAGACGTCCAAAAACTTTTTCAAGGGGGGTGGGAGTGTTTACAAGACGACCCGTCAGGAACACCGGATTGAATCCCATGACGAGCGAGTAGGAAAGTTGCCAGAGACGTCCAACTTCAACGCAGCCCTTTCTAGAACTGTCTAGAATGAGAACTGTTTTACGTTATGTCCACAATTAAGCAGCGGCCTGGCAACAGTTTCTAGAAACTGCAAATTGTTTACAACTACTGTGCATACAAGGAACGTTCTCGTAATTGCTCGACTGTGTGCTCTAGAAGTTTCTGTGTAATTCTGGAGAATTCTCGAATAACAGCCTAGGCATATAAAAGTGCAGTGTCAACCGGTTATGGCAGAGAGATCAATAATAGGCCTACTTCATCGTGACCAGACGCGGTGTATCATCGAGAAGTTATTCCCCTCTGACCCCAGTCACTGACACTACACACTTGTGATAATTGCCTTACGCCGTTTCTACACTGTGCATTGATATTTGTATCATCCCTCATCGCCTAGCCTTGTCCGTTATTCCGCTCCGTGGAACCAGTTCCTACGCTACAGCACGCTGAGGTCTACTACCGTGTACCTCGTCGACGTGCATGCCCTACACCCTTGTGACCAGACCAGGCAAATATTAAGTAAAGGATTGTGAGTAAGTCTAATTAATTATTGTAAATTTAAGTGAGATAAGGAGATTGTAAATAATCATTAAGTTGTTGAATTTTAATCTCGTTCTTCTGTGATCTTTCGCTGTTATTGGTTTGACCTGCGACCACAAGCCGTAACAATATTATCAGATCATACAGTTTCTAATGTTGAAAGAAAAGTAAAAGTGCATTAATCAATTACGCATAATTGCGTAACATAGACCTAGATTCACTTAGTGCCCTTCATGTAGAATTACCGGGCAGATATCACAAAAGAGTGGCACTCATAGAATGTTGCAGTTTCAAATATATCTGGTAATGTGTGAAACAATGCAGAATGTATGCATAGGCTCGGTACGTGAGCTTGTGTGTGACACCCAAAACCTATGAGTGCTAGTCCCTTCAATCAATTTCTGTCGAAGTGATTGTAAATGCTGATGTGGACGTGCGAAGACAGCATTTTGATATCAGAGACAGCGAGGGTGGTGTCCTAATAAATGATTCTCGTCAAAATATTCCGCCTCAGTGATTGTAATACATAGGCGTAGGAGCCTAATTTGATTTAGGGGGCTGTAACGACTTGCCCGAAAAATGTGACCAACGTTTTTCTCCCCCAAATTCCTCCCCTTTGAGAAATTTTTGCTAAGTTTAGGTGGCCTAGATGGGAAATGGAGCTATCCTTGAAAAAACGTTGGAACTGTACTATTAATGGTCAAGAAATGGAGTGCAAACCATGACGATTGCGAGAGAATCGCGCTGAAATTTTGCAATAGATAAATATCATTTCCATGACAAAACATGCATTCAGAATCTGCATTGACACAGTTTAAATTCCTCATCGAAACCTATCTGCAAATTGCAAGGCGATTCTTCTACCTGATGATTCGTACAAAGCTTTTAACTTTTTCTGCTGTGTTTCTCCGGATACTGTTACAAGAAGGTAATGATAATAAGGACAACATTGAGGTAAGGTCTAAAGCGCGCAGAGCGCGCGAAAATTTTGAAAGTTTGAGAACTGAAAATTTTGTGATAGACGTGTATAGATCCATGACTCGGTCGAAAACACACCTCACCCTACCCCTACAAGAATAAAGCTTAAACGCCTTTGGGGTGATTTGAGGGGGGGGGGGGGTGCGCTCTATTCCTTAATGCCGGTGCCACTGAGGTATAGAGTAAAAACCGTGGCAATTGCGAGCGAGCGGGCCGAAATTTTGCATTAGAACTGTTGTAGAGCCCATTACCGTTGAACAATCTGAATGCGATTGAGACGGTATGAAAGAATATAACAATAGAACCGAAGATTACTGTTCGCGAAGCGTACGAAAATTTTGGTAATTTGGGAAAGAGTTTTGATAGAAAACTATTAAAATGCATCCGTTATTTGTTTGAACGACACCTCACCTTACCCCCTGCTGACAGAGAATGGAGATGTACCTCTAATTTTCGGATAAGTGCCAGTCTCGGTCAGAAAACTTATGTTATGTGTAATTTTATTTCCCTAATATAAAATGGTCACAAGATATAAAGTGCGAATCGTGACAGGGGTGCAAAAATGTTGCACTAGGAATCATTTATTTCCATGAGAAAAGTTGCAGACTCTGCCGCGAGACATCTTCAGTTCCCAAAAATGCGTTTGCCAATTACAAGGTGAATTTGATGCCTAGTCATCCAATCAGGGGATAAATGCGAGGGTGCAAGGTCTTAAATGTGATTTAAGACCGACGATGACGTCATCACAGAGGCTGAGCGAACCGAGACGATAGCCCCAAAGTGGGATGAAGTTGGACCTGATCGTTACTGATTCGAGTTGTGAGACATCTGGATAGGATTAGAAAACGTTGGGAGTATTTATTGCTCCCCCCCCCCCGGCTACGTCCCTGTATTATGATGGAGTTAACAGAGCTGACGAGAATTCAAGATCAAAAGAGCACTGACAAAATACCCTGCAAAAACATAACAGTCTTAACATTTTTTCGACGCTGAAAGGGGGAGGGGGAGCAGTCGCTCCCACTGTTCGCCCTCTGGCTACGTCCCTGCTTTTGTTGCGAATTAGGCAAAACATGGTTTGTAAAGCAAAAATGTCAAATGAATCGTCGAAACAAGAACATACCTGATAAAGAATGGAAAACAAAAATATGCCATACGGAAGTGACGAAGATCCCCGTCGCGATGTTAACCCAAGGTCCCAGCCCAAAGGGGGAAAAAAAAACTCCGCCAACCGATGCAAGTTGACGAAAGTTGAAGTACTTCAGTAGGTAACCCCCCATAGGAGCTGTAAGTGCAAAGCAGTAATAGGTCAAAAATAGTGACAAGAGTACGTCACCGTGGGCATGTGGGAACAAAGGCATTCACAAAAGGTAGTTATGTAATGAAAAATTGTAAGAGGACAGTAGAAGGGGTAGGTCTTGGCCCGACTGACTTTCCTAGTTCACCTTCAGTTATCGATAATCAACATTTCCCTTTAAAGGCATATTTGAGTGGCATTTCACAAGGGTCTCATGTGAAAAGGAAAAAAATTCCAGTTTATCACCTCCAATACTATGTTCCTAACTCAAGATATTTCATTTTAAACATTTGGTTAATTTTGTCACAAAGTACCTCCAGTCCTCATCAAGATCACAGAATGTGATGTTTAGTTGGAACATTGCCTCAGATTACTTTCGTTATTCTTTACAATTGCATTTCCTGTTTGTCCTTGAAATTAAATACTGTTGGAATGTTTGAATATCTTTCCATTAGATTCAGCATAGAACTATATCATATGTTGGGTGTAGCAAAACAGTTGTTAAATATTCCCTACAGAAGTGTCAATATCATATAGAAAAACAATGCTATATATCTCTCTTAAACCTTTAGAGTGAAAAGTCACTCTCTTAGAGTGAAATTAGGGAGCAATCTAAATTTGGATTGAAAAATTTCAATCTAAAAAGAGTCATTCTCACTCTTATAGAGTGAATATTCAGTCTTAATTTTAGATCCGTCCCTAATTTCACTCTTTGGGATTTCAAGAGTATGTAATCAATATTCAGACAATCAACACAAATTTCCCATAAGGTACTGGGTTGCATAATGTACTGTGTTGTTTCAGAATGCAACTATTGCACTTTTCATGGAAGAAGTCAGTTCATAAAATATAACATTTAAAAATGATTTAAAAGAATCATAAATGTAAATCATTTTACATACCCAAGGAATTTTAATCCAACTTGGGTGCTTAAATTCCCCCATTAAACTTTGCCAGTTTACAAACAGAAAATATTACAAAATCTAATACTGTGGTACCACTTTTTACCGTACGCTGGGGTCAGAACACCGGATTTATTACTTGATTTCAATGTAAATAATGGCCCCACATTTTATAATTATCCTTCAACAAAGCAATACATGTTTGATTTCGAAATGATGTGACAAAACTTACATGTAGTGACTAGGAGAGGGTAGGAATACCAGCAGGACCGTAGCCTACGGGGCAAGGGGGGTGTTTCCCCATTTAGAATTACAAACCGTCAATGCAAGTTTGGGTACCGTACTTAAGCAAAAATACAAAAATGCTGAAAATTTCACTGCCCTGATTATGATTTTAGGGCCCTTAGAACCTGCAAAATCTCCCGTAAGGGTTAATTTTCCCCAAATTTTCCTGAGGAGGTCCCCGGACCCGCCAGAGTCTCGTTCTCACGTGGCTTACTTTTCTTGACGAATGAACGGACCCTCTTCCTTCTACATGGTACAGGTTTGAATACACCTGAAGCGCATACGCAGGCTACAGATGTTTAGTTTCTCATACTGTGACACAGCATACTTTTATAAAATAGCCTATAATTACCTTAAACCATAGGCTTAATTCCATGGGCCTGTACATTATCTTTTAATTTTAACCAAATCCACCCTTCCGTTTGAAGCCTAAATTGCTTTCTAAACAATGAAATCTAAAAATAAAGAATATTTAGATGCAACTTATAGATGTACGAAGTATAGAATATAATGTGCCCCCCCCCCCCACACACACACACCTTGGAGGTATTTTCGACCAAATTTTCTTGGAAGGCCTTCGCTACGGCTACGCGCACACTATTGGTGGATCTCCCAGTGACATTGCGTACCAGCCTTGCATGCAGAAGTGCCATGCCACTGGCAAAAAATACACTATATAAGTAGATTTTTTAAGCATATACTCAGTTCAAAGCTCCACCAAAGATGGCATCACCTTGGATCTATAAACTTTAAAACAGCAAAAAAATTCTCAGAGAGTAAAGATGTCACCCTTCCCCTTAGCGACGACCCCTTCAATTACACCCGATCAAAAATAGAAAACATCACTAAATAACGAGGATTTCTAAATCAATTTAATACTGCACTAAGCTTTACCAAAGATAGCATCATCTTGCATCTAAGCCACTTCACATAAACAAAAATTTCTCAAAGTGTAGGGGTGTCATCCCCCCTTCTTGCATTACAACAAGCCAAAATTTAGGAAAATATCACTAAAATTGACAATTTCCAAAAATATAATCAGTTTAAAGCCTTTCCAAAAATAACACCCTTTGGCACCTTATTCACCTTGCATTAATGTTACCTCATCCCCTAAGTACCATCCCCAGGATGGTATCCATGCACGGGTGACAAAGGAAGGGTCCGCCCGGTTGTCAAATACATATAGGCACGCCATTTGGTGCCGCTTTGATAGTGTCATGAACTACCCACCTAGGAATTTCACCTAGGTTACGGCCCTGTACCACTAACGTAAATGAAATATTTGGTATAATTAGATATGATCACATAACTGCAGTAAATTTATGTGTTTGCCAAATATTGTTGAACAAGTGAATGACGCCTCTAAAGGCCCGTAACTAGACTGTTTAAAGGGAAAGATCGCTGTTCTGTGAGAAATAAACTCGGGGTAAAATTTGTAACATTCGAACAAATTAATGAATGTGAACGCCGTCTCGGGGATGGCAATAATGTTTAAAGGGCAATTACACAGAGATTTTTTATGAATAAACAAGTGTCATTACAAAGTGCCAAATCGTGATATTTTGTTTTGTGGTCTGTCCAGCATAGGCGCAGGAATAGGGGGCGGGGGGGGGGGCTAAATCCCCCAGTCAAAAATGTGGTGGGCAAAAGTATGCTTCCGCCCTCTCAATTCAAGGGCGGAAACCCCCTTCTTTTTGTTCCCTCTGTTAAAAATGTTAAAAATTTGCAGAAATTTCCTTAAAATATGCTCAACATGTTTCACCAAATTGCCCATCTAAGGACCCTCCAATATTCAAAAATTTTCAAAGGGGGAGGGGTTAGACGCCTCCTACAGGATGGTGGTCCGAATAAGGTTCAGCCCCCACAGTCGAGAACACTTATGCTTGCACCCATCCAATACCATTTGAAGAAGGTAACATGTAAAGCCCACAATTTCGTAAATACATCAGAGCTTGCGGGAGCTTCGCCCGGACCTTTCACAGCTCCCTGTATAAATTTACGTCAAACTTTGTAAACTTCTGCACTAGCTCCCTGCTTTGATCCCCTTGACAAAATTCTGGTTACCTGCCCAGGGAGCTGTGAGACATCCAGAGACAACTTCTCCCCTCGATGTTAGTGAACAATAATGAAATGTGATTATAAAAGTCTAACTTACAAATATGATAAACAATTGCGTATGCGCCGTGTATCCATTTCAAAGGGGATGTCTATCATTTGGAATGCATGTAGAGTTGAATGCATGTGATTAACTTAACAAATAAACACTGGTTCAGGATCATAGCAAAGTATACCATGCAGGTTTGGGCTCTGACTGACAAGGGCGGCGATTACGGTAAAATTGGAGCTATCCCATTCGGTCAACGGAAGTAATAAGTTGCTGTATTAAGTTCATGACGACTTTGACTTTCAACTTAAAACTGAGTTTCTCCGGCGCGTTTCGTGTGCAACTTTAGCAAGTTCATTGTACCAGGGCCCTGCTTACTGACAAGTATAGTTCATGCTAAAGCAACACCAAACTCCTCACATGATATCATGCATGATCTGAAGTCGAGACCCTTCAACCCTAACCTTATTTCATGTCTCCTCCTTAACCCTAATCTTGCGACATGATATCATGCATGATATGCATGTCTCGAGAAAAGAAAGTGACATATAACAAAACAAAACTTGAGGATTTGGTGTTAAGCAAACGTGCACTTATACACAAGTACACACGGATGTGTGAGCGTGTGAGTTCACTTTTAAGTTTACGATAAATATTCATGAACGATAATATCCTTATACCCAATACAAATCGCCGCCCTTGCCACTTTCATTAAAGGTAATAAAGTAGCTCATACTTAGAATATAGGCTAAGGCACACTGCAGCGTGAAAGCCCACGCCACCAGAGTAGTCGTTGAATTAAGCCTGTGGACTTCATAATTAAGAAGTACTCCATTAGCTTTCATGATTCCTCCAAAGAAAAAAAGACGAATGTTGAAGAAAATCACTAGCAGCCATTTTGAAACCTTACTGTGCCAGGCCGTCATTTTAGAAAGGACAAACTGTTTACTGTAAGTCTCAAACCCACTTTGCAGTCAGTTTAAGGTTCATGACGGTTCGAGGATGAGGAATAGGCATATCTTGAAGTTCAGATGACCGACGACATGCAATCAGCAGCTTCACTCATGTGATGCTGTAAAAATAAAAGTATCAGCTATGAACGATGACGACGACAATCGCTATCTTAACAACAAGAACAAGAACAACAACAAGAAGAACAAGAACAACAACAACAACAAGAACAACAACAACAAGAACAACAACAACAACAACAACAACAACAACATCACAAACGACAACAATGAGCGACACTCACAACGACAACAACAACACTCGTAACTATGACAACAACAGCAACAGCAGCAATACACTAATTATCATGATGATGCATGACGACGACGATGGCGATAATTTATTAAAATAATTTATAGAAATTTAAATAATTTACATATTTTAAAAAATAATTTATTAAGCGCACTAATCCAGAGAAAACTGTTCATGGTGAAGTTGAGGCAATATAAACGTAACACGGTTTCACTTCAGCTTGGACACACAGGACTCGCTCGATTTTATCGTTTGAGCACAGGAGATAGATCTTGAAACAACACGGTGTTCGATAAGAATGTTTCACTGTAGATTTCCGGAGGTCGCACTTTAAAGCAAATATGGTATACAGTATATATTATATATATATATATATATATATATATATACTATTATATATATATATATATATATATATATATATAAATATGTATATATAGTGTATGTATATATGTATGATATATATATTGTGTATATACTATATATTGTATATATATATATATATATATGTATATATAATATATATATTATATATATATATTAGATATATATTATATATATATTATATATATATATATATATATATTATATATAGAATTATATATATATATATATATATATATATGATTATATATATATATATATATGACAATCGACTGGACAGTGAAGATTTTCTTTCTGTGAATGTCATTCAAATTTCATGCTTTTGCGCAGTCCTTAAAACGTAGCGTGTCGGTGACAACGTTCCACCAAGAGGGGGGATGGGGGCATTTTCCTACCAGTCACAGCCTCCCCCGGTCTGCTTCTGGACAAAAGTATACAATTTACAGAAGGAGTGGGCATGAACAACATTTTTCACCTCAAATCTTTGCTAATCTCCTCTATCGAGTTACATAAGTTACATCTCTTACCTATGAAACTGCTGCCACCGCAGTCTTCCGCAAACATAATGCTTTCCTGCAGTTGCCTCACTGAATACTTTATGTCGGTTACCATACAAAAGTCATAGATCTTGCAGGCCTATCCCAAATCGCTCTCAGAATTCACTGGTCAGTATCCGCCGTACAGTCTATGAATGAATTAAGTGCAGCAATACTAGGCTGTTACTACACATAAACA
>JAIZAY010002302.1:0-10110 GCA_029531755.1 Holothuria leucospilota | reverse complement strand
AAAACATAAAAACTGTAAGGTATGTAGACTGTATCGGGGACAACATACATTGTGTCGAAACCACCTGGACTATCCGATGAAATAGCCAAACTTTGCTCCGTGAGTCGCTCACCAACTTACCGTACCGCATGAGGCTTTGCGATATGGGATGAAATATACTACCTCTACATAACCTACATAATCTTCAATAAGTTCGCCTCACTTTTTCGAAAATGATGAGAACTAAAACTGTGAGAAGATAATATCACATAGATTACAAATTGACACTACATTTTAAAAGCAAAGTTGTGACCAAATATTGCACCATTTGCAATCTAGACACCCTCCAATTTCCAATTTTTCAAAGGAAAGGGGGACACCACCACCCTCTCCCATGTTCATGGTCTTTACTCATTGCTCGAAATAAAAGACAGCATGGTAAAGCGATGTAAAAATTGCTAACGCTGAAGTCTAAAGTAGCCGTGATACCCTCGTATAGTTTGCCGTCGGTTCTGTGCCACAAAATTCCACTCGCGCTTTTACTAAAACTCCTAAAACTAACTCGTGCTAGTAAAATTACATTTGTGACCCCAGTAAAAACCAAAAGTCGGTCTCTGAACGCCAAAAGTCGGTCTCAAATCCAGTTCAGTATGCCTTTGTAACAGTATACTAGACATGAACAGCATTTGAAGTGAAAAGATTAACATAACAGGTTAACATAACAGGTTAAAGGGCAAAGGAGGGCTAAGGCCCCATAAGATGCCCTGAAGTCCATACAACCTTAACTGAAAACAAAGAACCAACCAACACCAAACGAGCCCAGCACAATCAGATTCTACCACACTTATGGAAGAACTTGTCAATGTTAACCTTAAAGCAGTGCACAGATGTGGAGTTAACTACCCACTCAGGCAGACTATTCCACTCGTTAACAACTCTATGAGAAAAGCTGAACTTCCTAATGTCGAGCCTTGCAAAATTATTAACTAGCTTCTTACAATGGCCTCGAACCCGAGAATTACATTGAACCTTTAAATAATTGCAAGAGGACAAAGGATTCCTTTAAGAGAGAAATTTGTACACCTGAAGCATGTCCCCCCTAATCCTTCTCAAATCCAGGGTGGTAAGCCCAAGATGCTTAAGTCTGACATGATAAGGTAGGTGTCTCACCTCGGGTATAAGGCGAGTGGCTCTCCTCTGCACTTGCTCTAAAAGAAGCTTGTCCTTTTCATAGAAGGGACTCCAAGCCTGGGCTGCATAGTCGAGGTGGGGTCTTACCAACTGCTTATACAGATTTAGTACAATTTCTTTACTAAAACTACTGAAATTCCTCTTGATCAATCCAAGCACCCTATTAGCCCTAGCAGCAGCAGCTGCACACTGTCTAGATGGCTTTAAATCACCTGTAATAACTACACCCAGATCTTTCTCAAAAGTCACATCACTCAGAATACTACCATTCATGTTATAATCATACCTGAAATTTTTAGGACCAAAGTGAAGGACTTTGCACTTATCTGCATTAAAAGACATTTTCCAAGTCTGAGACCATGAAAATAACCTATCCAAGTCTTTTTGCAGTAATGAGGCATCATCCTTATCACTAACCTTCCTATAGAGCTTAGTATCATCGGCGAACTTACTAATACTAGATGTGAGGGAGCTATCAATATCATTGATGAAAATTAAGAAAAGAAGCGGGCCAAGAACAGAACCTTGTGGAACTCCACTTGTAACTTCTTTCCGAGAAGAGAAATTACCATTAACAACAACTCTCTGGGATCTACCATTGAGCCATGAATTTATCCAGTCAGCACAACTGCCCTTGATGCCTAACCTATGCAGTTTAACCATAAGTCTACCTAATGGAACTTTATCAAAGGCTTTTGAAAAATCAAGGTAAATGACATCAACACTGTGACCACAGTCAAGAGATAAGGAAACACCCTGAAGAAAGCTTAGTAAATTAGTAACACAAGATCTACTCGGTAAAAAACCATGCTGCCCGAATTCTTTACTGAGTTTCCGAAGTTTTGATCGAATGCCCGAAAAAATGTGCAAAAATTTTCACGCGCTTCGTGCGCATGAAGTGGTTTAGTGGTCTGTTTTATGCACCTGAACTGCAACGAATTTCTGACAACTTTTTGAGATTCAGGCAAAAAAATTCTACCCCCAATTTGGAAGAGTCCTGAACGCCTATAATTATTACAACCGCCCTGTAAATTGTAATCCTGTAGGAAATTCGGATCGTACAACTACATCAATGGGAGTCGGTCTCCAAGAAATGTAGTTGGTCCCAAAATAGTTTACACCCCGCCCCCCCCCCCGGGAAGTGATGTACATACGCCCCTGATTCGAATACCATGCAAAGAGAAGGTGTATTACAATGGAGTAATTAACAGATTGCTACTAGTATCACGGTATCACCTCTATCATACTTTCGAAAAAAGCTCTGACATACATAGTCCTGATCGCTTCCATGTCCACATTTTATTAGATATGAGTAAGATGCTAATGGTATATGTAGTCTAACAATTTACTGTTCACTTACTTCACACAGAAAGTGAACAGAAAATTGTTCACTTCACTTACTTCACACAGTGACCGACTGCAGTGGTCAAGTGGTTAGAGCATCCGACTTGCAGCCGGAAGGTCTAGGGTTCAAATCCTGGCCGGGTCATACCAAAGACTTTAAAAATGGAACCTACTGGCTTTGTGCTTGGTGCTCAGCATAAACAATGGAGTAGGGAAAACAAGCCAGTGAGCCACAACTGGAAAAAGGTTGGAAACTGGGACGTTAAACCTCATCTAACCTAACCTAACCTACTTCACTCAGTGTGGTCTTGACTTGCTCCAAGAACTGAGAAAAAATTCACTTCAGCAAGCGAGATGAAAAAACTTCCTAAGAAAGTAGGAATTCTTGTTGATACATTCAATCCAAATGTAGCATCAAATGTAGCACCATTTTGCATCTAGCTCCCTTTACGTGAGCAAAACTTTTTCAAAGGGGAGGGAGACATCCATCCCCTTAGGCCCCTCCCCCAGGACGGCGATTTGCAAATGGTGAAAAGTCCCCCATCTTTGAAGATGGATCCACGCCCTTGGTGCCAACAATTACAGGTCGAACAACTTCTGCCCCCCCCCCCTTTCAGAAATCCTGGATCCGCCCCTGCAGATGCGCATCCATGATTTTGCCATTAGGCCTCATTTTGAAATGGTTAGCGTTTCACCTGAATGTCTGGTGTCTAGGGGTCTCTGGTTCAGAGCAACAATGAATGGAATAAAAAGGCGGCGTAGCCCCGGAAGCTCTGAGGGTATTTACAAAATAGTGAACATATAAACCTGAAAATTTTATCTACGCCATCGGTAAATGATATTGAATGCGCACTGAACTGATGATAACAAGTATAATAATTTGACCATTAATATTTGGACTATACATGTTTCTATCAAAGGTCATATGGTCTCCTAAGATTTCGTTAGTCTATTTCAACTGGCCTGCCATCTCTCCCCCACCACCACTGGATTACATACGTCAAACTATATGGCCCGGCGATTTGACTGCAGCCCGAGTAAGCATGTGAGTGGGTGGGAAGGTGGGTGTAGGATTATTGGATTATGGTACGGTTTGCACACAGGGATGTAGCAGAGGGATAAGTGATGGTATGTAGGAGCTGAAATTCAAGGTGAGTTTGAAGGCAGAGAATTCCATCTGACGTAGTCCATACAGCTCAATCTATAGACTTAAGACGTAGACAGCTGGCACCTGTCGTCACTTCTAGCTCACCCCTTATGCTTCCAAAACTGATATGTTTGTCGGGTTGTCGGCACAATTGTTTTGTTGGCAAATTTTTTATCCCAAATGCACCCCCTTCACAAGCGTTCGGTATAGTCACCCTTAGGAGCGAGAAATGAGGCACATTTGAAATGAAGACGCTCTCACGCAGAGTACCAAAGGTATATACATCTGCGGGTGCAGGTCCGATTTGGTCCGGGACATTTATTAAACGGTTTTGATATGTTCCGCTTCAAATTTAACGAACATAGCAATGAACGCAAGAAAATTTTGACAGTTTGGAACAATTTTTAATGGAAAATATTAAATAATCGATCGCTTAAAAATGAGAACTACTCCCTACCTCCGGTTACAACTTTCCCACCGACACCAATTTCCCAATAGACCTATTCTTCAATTCCTGCCTTTCCGCCAATACAAAGTAAGAAAGGAAACAAAAGCAGTGCCATGTTCGGCATAGGCCTACATACAGTAACACCACATGACCAATAAAAGAAGGGCAATCACGCACTGCCATGCAGACCCTGGGCCTATATCGTAATGAATACACGGGGGCGGGATTTGGTGTGTGAAAGTGTGAGGGGAGGCAAACCCTGGCGGAATACCAAACGGGGCAGGAGGCGCCGTAAGAGCATGAAGCGTTCCTTTGAAGGCGTGGGATCCAGGGACCCTTCCTCAGGCCGTGGTAGGACGACACCCTGGAGGTGGTCCAGGGACAACGCCACCGGAATCACTAAGGTATTAAAAGAATCAAAACCACTATCATGAAGCATTTGGCTATATTAAAACTCATCGGATGTGCTCTATAAACAGATCATGATCAGAAAAATCACATTTTGACTTTTTAAATAATAGCCTCAATCAGAATAGACGAGTTGGGAAATGTTTCCACGCAATGCAATATGGGAATGGATCAAAGGTTAAAGGGGAACTATAGTGGCCATTTGACCCTTTACATATGTGTAGTATACATATAAATACTACAGATAATCTCTACCTGGTGGACTTTACATGAAACCTTTATTAAGAATAATATATTTCAAATTTCCCTCGCTTGCTGGCATGTGCGCAGACATATTCGAAAGAAGACGACTAGATATCAGCTGATTGCTGACGTACAACCTGCACCTCACGATTTCCAGAGCAAAATGTTGCCAGCTCAAATAAATTTAAATAGGCCTTCTTAATATTTCTGAGTGGTGGTTCAAAATTTCAAAATTATGTATTTTAAATCATAAAAAATATAGAAAGTATAACAAAAACTTCTGTGGGATTTTTATGCCCCACAGCTGAAAATACTAAATAGTTCTTGCCCATTTATTTTTGGTAGTATTGCAAGAGGATGCTATCAAGGAATACTCTGTTTCAGTGGTTCCATTTTCCGAGCCCATGATATCACAATGAAGGGCTGTGTTCATGCGGTGTTTGGATAGTTCTTCGTAAAGATTTCTATACGTAAATGATGATTATCTGTTTTTACTCTTATGCTACCATAAGAACATTAAGAGATTCAACTCTTCGGTAGTAGTCATGAAAACTTAAGGAAACTCTGATCCACTGAGGGAAATTTTTGTCTAACTTATGGAAACACTATTCTCCCTAAAACACCTATACGTGTTCGCGAGGGCCAAGCATTCGTTCGAGACGAAAGTCTTGTGATATTTTCTGATTTAGTGCATATAATGAGGATTTTGCGTAGACACTGTGAAGTACGATATCGATTATTGCATATTTGGTGGAGTACTGGCCTCATTCTTTCAGCAACACCTTGAAATGTCAGTCGAGAGTTGTATTTGAGTCTGCCGGAAGCAAGCCTAACCATTCTCCGCGATGTGTTCCCATCATGGCTGCCTCGAGCTATCGGTAACAGGCACAGCATTTCTTTTTGGTTGAGTAAGCTTCAATCAGACGCATTTTGTCTGGTAAGAGACTTCTGTGTATTGTTTGAATATTTTACTTTGAATTTTACAACTTTTATTGGCAGATTGGCTGTTGAGAGTTTAGAAAAATCTATAACGTTTTGATGCTTTTTAAGTGCATCGAAACGGCACATACAAACAAAAACAAAAACTCAAACCGGATCGGGCAGAAACATAAATGCAAACTATTTACAAACAACTAAATCAAACAGAAAATTATGTTCATTACAGTAATAGAACTATATGTACAAATATTTACATACACATATATACATATTTACAACATATTTACAACTGTGCTTTTTAAGTGCATCGAAACGGCACACACAAACAAAAATAAACTCAAACCGGATCGGGCAGAAACAAAAACGCAAACCATCCACACACCACCAAATCAAACAGAAAATTATGTTCATTACAGTAATAGCACAATATATACAGATATTTACATACTTTTTGCAACAACTTAAATACCTCACAGACCAACCTCCCTGCAGCCACCCCAAACCAGTATTTCCAACCCCTTGTAAGGGCACAGATATGTATACATGTACATATTTACAACATATTTACAACTGAAGTACCTCAGAAGCCACATATGTACAAACACAGTACTATTTACACATTACAGTCAATTCATATTTACAAAATCAATATTTACAAGTTGACTACCACCCGGTCCGCCCTCACTGAAACAAGTGGACCCCATCGCCTACCGAACGCCGACCTTGCAACGAACGAAGTCGGACTCAACCCTCACCTAACCTCCGCCCTCACCGACGCCAGTACGACATCAGCAGGCCTCCCCACCCCCTAAATACAATATTACATCGGTCTCTCCATAAGGCCAGCTTTATGGAGGCCGAAACAAGGTAGTATGCCCTGAACACTTGCACTGCATGGCGGAGGTGAGAGACCATACAAAGCATAGTCCTGGCTGACCGCCCAGGTGTTGCAAAACGTTAGGCGATCAGTCAGGACTTGAAACCATTCCCAGAATAGGGCCACATAGTCACACTCCCAAAAACACATGTGGCACACTCTCCCACTTTGTGCATCTTATACGGGGGCAAACGCCATCTCCAAGACGCCACCGAAGGCGCTTGAGATTAGTAACGATGGCGTCATGTGCGATTCGCCACAACAGGTCTCGCCTGCGGTAATCTAATGATCTGCTGTGGACTACGCGCCACACATCCGGCCCTGAGGCATAGTTGCTGGATTGGATCTGGCCAACCAATTTATCAAAAACAGCCCGGTATAGGTCCCTTGCACTTGACTGCGAAACATCCCCACACTGTTGACATAATACGGAGCGTGTCCCTCATTTGACTGTATGCCCCCGTGGGTCTCCAGCTGTGGGGCTCACCGTTACTAAACAGGGAGGGAAAGAACCGACGGAATGATAATCCCCCCCAGTAACGGACAAAGTAGGCAAAAGGCATTCCACTATCCACAGCACTGTCATCACACGTGGTCAGGAGGAAAACGGAGCTTGGAAGGAAAATGCACAAGGCCCAACCCTCCGCGCCTAAGATCCTGGTATACCACCCCTCTTCTAACCAGCTCCGTCTTCCCTGACCATAAAAAACTAAACACAGCCCTCTCGAGTCGCACCAGGACACCCTCTGGAGCAGCCAGAACAGTGCCTGGATACCACAAGAGGGGGTAAATGAAACGATTGATAACTGTTACCTTCCCCAACAGACTTATGTGGCGATCGCCGAAGTCCTTCAACCTAGCCTCCACCAGGTTCACTTTCTCATTCCAGGTAAGTAATTCGGTGTAACCATAGCCAAACCATATGCCATTGATCTTTATGGCGTCGTCTACCCATGATGCCGTGAAGGGCAGTTTTGTTGACCGCCACTTACCTAGACGGAGTCCTTTGGTCTTAGTGGGGTTCAGTCTGGCACCTGTGGCTCTTTGAAACTTAGACAACGTACCAGTAAGGGCCCTGAAGGAAGCCAGGTCGGAGACTACGCAAGTGACATCGTCAGCATACTGAAGGCACTTAACTTCAGCACCACCGGGTATGCGAAATGGTCGAAACAAAGGCTCAACTTGGAAGGCTCTTGCAAGGGATTCACTAAACAACACATAAAGTAGAGGTGATAGGGGGCACCCCTGTCGTACCCCACGTTGGACTCTGAAGGGGTCCGAGGGTAGGCCATTAACGATAACCCGACTGTATACGCTATTATACAGTAAGGAGATCCATTTAACAAAAACTGGATTCAAGCTAAATTTCTTCAAAATTTTAAAGAGGAATCCGTGATCAACCATGTCGAAGGCCTTCTCCTGATCGAGGGAGACTAGCGCACATGGAAGATCACGGTCCTTCACGTATTCTACTAAGTCCCGCACCAACCAGAGGTTCTGCTGAATACTGTGTCCCCGCACCGCACATGTCTGAAAGGACCCTACAAGATCCGGCATAACTGTTCCTAGCCTGTTACAAAGGGCTTTCGCCAGAATCTTGTAGTCTACATTTAACAGGGTGATTGGCCGTTTATTTTTCGGTTCGAGGGGGTCTCCTGACTTGGCCAACAAAGTTATCACGCCTGTGCGCTGCGAGAGGCTCAATGAGCCAGCAAGGAAGGCAGAGAAGAATACATCGCGGAGATCATGTCCAACGGTACCCCAGAAGCGTTTATAGAATTCCACCGGAATACCGTCGGACCCAGGTGCCTTTCCGCCTTTCATCTTCGCCACTGCCTTCCAGAGCTCGTCAACAGTCAACAGGGAACCAAGTTCATCGTTCTGATCTTTAGAGGGGGTCTTGTCAATATTATCTAATAGGGACTTTTGAAGGCCTTCATCGACATCTGCCTGGGTATATAGCTGCTCGTAGAAGCTCTTAAATACCTCCACGATGTCGAGAGGGTCCTTACGTACCACACCGTGGACGTCACGGACTCCTTTTATACGGCGATCGATGGCATACTTTGTGACGTCCCGGTAGAACTTGATGGTTGGTTTCTCCTCCGCCTCCACGCAATGCACGCGAGCACGAACGCGGGCCCCGTGTAGTTTTTCATCAAGGGCGGTGCCAAGTGAACACGGACAAGCCGGGATGTTGCACTTTCCAAACGTCAACCATGTCGTGATTCTTTGTAAACATGTCCAATTCCGCCATGCCGACACCACAGCTCCAAGATGTGCACGTAGACATTCTGTCGAACTGTGTGTCGGGAACGCAGTTAAAGTCTCCAGCTAGAATACAAGGGGCACAGCCAGGAACGAAGGATGGAAGGGTAGTAAAAAAATCCCTTCTGTCTGTAGGCTGATTGGGTGCGTAAACATTACATAGGATGAAGTTCCCACAGGGATGTTTTATGGTGATGCATATCACCCGGCCCTCATGATCATGATCAACTTTTCCGACCAGGAAAGTCCATCTGGGTGAAACTAAAATAACAGATCCACAAGAAGACGAGGAACCAAAGGAAGCGTGCAAACCCCCACCCCATTCATAGGACCAGGTGTAGACGTCGTCCTCATTAACAATGTGAGTCTCCTGGAGGAAAACGAAGTCCACACCTAATGATTTGCAAAACTGGAATATTCTTGACCGTTTCCGACTGTCCCTCATGCCATTAACGTTTAGGGTCATGAGGGATAGAGGACCAGTCATGATTGCATGTGTAATGTGTAACTACAAAACCGTCTCTGACCTGGCCTTTTTATTTATGTTTGGTGCTGGTGGCATAATAGGATGGACTCCCTGATCTGACACCTCGCCTGAGGCCGACCTTTTTAACTGAGATTCTGATTGAACCCCCTCACACAAATCAAACCAGTCCTCCCCGGATGGTGGGACCTTTGGTGGAGGCTCTGAGGCAGGTCCTCCAACATCTGACATGACAGTGTCAGACTCTGAGTCTGATGAAAGATTAAGGTCTTTCTCCACTGTTGAAATTCCGGCCTCCCCAGGAGCTGATGGGGAGGGTGCCTCAAGTGCTGATGGGAAGTAGAGAAGGGCCTACCTCTGGGTTCCCAGAGACCACCTCACATTCCTTGGAAGCTAGGAAGTCTTGTTCCACCTGATGTGCCACCTCATCAGGTGAAGGGGACCTGGGTTCCTCCATCATTGGTTCTGGGCCTGAATGCGAGGGTTCACCTGCCGGCTCCACATCTGCACTAGCTCGTGCAGAGTATGACGTGGGGCAGGCACCAGAGACATGTCCCTCCTCCCACACAGGTTACACCGCACCTCGTTGGGACAGGTTGCCTTGTCATGCCCCAACTGCAGGCACCGGCCGCATCGCTTTTTTGGACATGACTTGGCCTCGTGCCCCTCCTCTCTACATTGAAAACAAGTGCGGGTGGCCAAATACCTTTATTGGGCCTTTGAAAACCCCCTATGAAAAGGGCAAGGGATGTCCCTTTCCGCTCCATACGGAATGTCTCTTC